>JAYKKT010000058.1:17002500-17295972 GCA_036023115.1 Brasenia schreberi | reverse complement strand
TTAGGCTCTTCCAATTCAATGCCTCATTTGGTATTTGATTCTTGAATGATCCGGCTCCACTTTGATTTTGATTCCATACGGCTTCACCATGGTCTCGAGTTCAACTTGAAATGTTCTTGAATTGGATGAGCTTGAACTAGGTCCTGGATAAGCTCGATCTTCTCCTGGTTTCGGATAAGCTTTAGAATTTGATCTTGATTTTGATATGCTTCAACTTTATCTTCTTTGCTTTTTGGGAATCGATGTGGATCCAAGATTGGGTCTCACCTGTTTATCTACTTCAAAAACTCATGAGTTGTTTGAATTTAAAACCTTTATTTTGAAATATTCTCCAAAAGGCTTAAACTTTAAAATTTGGGATTTTGAATTGAAAGGTTCATAAAGGCTTTAAATTGGCTTTCAAAATTTAGGAGTTTTTGAAAATATTTGAAAAAATTTGGGTGTTTACAATACTCTATATACATATCTCCCTTCGGCACTTACTTTACAAGTCATTTCCCTTCAGTTATTTCCCTTCGGTTATTTCCCTTCAGTATTGTCTTTACATTTCGGGTTTTCCCTTTGGAGTAGCGTGAGTTTGCATTGCATCTTGTAAACACCCCGAAATCCCACGAATTTCTTAAACAAATCTGGTTTTATACAAGCAGCCCCAAAGGGCCATTTTTGAGTTTGGAAACCCAGGAGCCTTCCAAACAAACCCTGTGTATATGTTTTAAACTTTATCTTTCAAAAACATATGATATAGCTTTTGAAAACCCTTTTAAAACATGTTTTGAAACCCCGAAGTGGCTCGGCCCGATCAAGACAGGACCAGGAGAGCCAAGAAGAGCCCGGAACCGGAGCACCTGTCGAGCCCGGCGCAGCAACTCTTGTATCTGATTCACACCCCAGGATCTCGAACGTCCAAGACCCTGTTCTTATCAAAATAGCCTTTGAAGTCATCTCCGGAAGGCAGAAACGGAGGCGGACGACCATGTTGGCGAAGACCCAACGCAGACGGAGTACTGATGCTGTCAGGCCCCGCACGAATCGTCCGTTTCGAACCCAGCTCGAAGGAGTCAGAGTTCAGTTTGGATTGGATCTGGACCATATATATCCAGATTCCAATCCAAACCCATATGTGGACTTGGATTTGGATTTGGATCCAGAGATCCAATCCAATATCCATATCCATGGCCCACATCACCTTCTCATAAATGGAGGTGGGGCCCACTTGAAATTCACGTGGGATATTGGGCATGAGAGAGAGTGGGGGTTGAAAAATATCAAGAGTGTTGTATTAAGCTTGACTTGTGTGTCAAGTTTGGGTTAATCATGTGGGTTAGCCTAATTGAGTGGGTTTAAGCTTGTAATTAGCTAAAACCTAACCTAGGGCTGCACCAACATGGGGTGATCAAGGTCTATGGGTCATGCTAAGGGAGCTCCTTCACCTAAACCTAACCCAAAATGCCTAAACCTAGCCTAAACCCCTAATCCACCCCTAATCTGAACCTAATCACCTAACCCACTTCCCTAATCCCGGCCTAATCCCAACCTAATCACCTAACCCACTCCCCTAATCCTTCCCTAAACCTAGATTAATTTCCCTAATCCTAGCCTAAACCTAGCCTAAACCACCTAACCTAGCTCACTAAACCTCACCCTAAAACCCAACCACCTAACCTAGCTCTAAACCCCTAAACCACCCTTAGCCCACGATTTTCCCAAACCCCTAGTTTTAAAATATCTGGCCCAACCCCATCCAGCCCACCTTATCTACATACTACCCTACCTAAACCACCTAACCACTACCCACAACCCAGCCCTAACCGACCTACCCATCCCCTATTTAAACCCCCCTCATTGTGGGCGGGTTTTCCAAGTGGGAACCACTCCACCACCAGCCGGGCCCTCTCCTTCTCCCATCTTCCATCCAGCCGGGACCACTCCCCAGCAACTCCACCAGCTCCACCAGCCGCCACCTGCTCCACCAACAGCCACCTTCCCTCTTCCGTCCACCATCACTGCCCCCCCAGCCGGACACCACCACCTCACTCAGCCGAACTCCCATTGCACTCAGCTTCCCTCTTCATCCACTCGCCACTCCTCCCCATTCGGTAAGTCCCCCTAACTCCCTCAAAGCCATTCTCTACCACCTCTCCACTCTTAGCCACCCATCCTCCCTTTAGCTCAGTCCCTTTGCCGCCACCACCTAAGCCTAGCCGAACCTAGGATAACCCAAGTGGCTGGCCACTACTTAGCCACCATTTCCCATTCGGCCAACCACCCTAGGTGTCCTCTTTGGCCTTCCCACTAGCTCACCTTTTAGGTCCAATTTCCCTAAGTACCTAACTTCCCTAGTGACCCTAAGACCCACTTGCTCAGCCACTCTAAACTCCCTACTTGGAGGCGCCGCCCACTTGCCACCGGTCCCCTTCGAGGCGTCTATCCCGCGCCCTACTTGCAGCCGGCCAGCACCCTTGATCACATACCTTCGCGGAGCTCCCGTTTGCAGCCCAAGGCCAAGGCCACGCTCAAGCAAGACCTCTACGGACCAGCTACTCGTAAGTGTCTAAACTCGGTCTCTAGTCATACACTTGCTTGAAATTCAATTTGATACGGGGTTGTAATAACGGAGCATAGTCTCCCCCCGCTTGTAATAACGTGGCTTGGCACAACCACACACGTGCACTCTCTTAGTCGTGCACAATTTTGAACACACACGGGCCTAATCAGCCCCTAATATATAAGTATACGTATATATTTCATTTCCGAAGGGTTTTGTTTAAGTTGGGTGCGTTGTCTTTAAATTCGAACACTCTCACACACATTGAGCTTTCGCTCTTATTTGAAAGACCCAAGTAAGGGCCGACTTATACTATTTGGGTTTCATTTCATGTCGTGTGAGTAAGTCTTTCAATTTGAACACTCTCACACACATTGAGCTTTCGCTCTTATTTGAAAGACCCAAGTAAGGGCCGACCTATACTATTTGGGTTTCATTTCTTGTCGTGTGAGTAAGTCTTTCAATTCAAGCACTTTCACACACATTGAGCCTTCGCTCTTACTCCCAAGACCTTAGTAAAGGCCTTATTGCAGTTATATTTGGGTTTCATTTATGTCGTGTGTGTAGTACTTCAATTCAAGCACTTTCACACACATTGAGCCTTCGCTCTTACTCCCAAGACCTTAGTCAAGGCCATACTGCAATTTATATTTGGGTTTAATTTCATGTCGTGTGTGTAAGTCTTTCAATTCAAACACGCACCCACATTGAGCCTTCGCTCTTATTTGCAAGACCCGAGTAAGGGCTCATATACATAAGATATATACGTATCTCCCTTCGGTTATTTCCCTTCGGTTATTTCCCTTCGGTTATTTCCCTTCAGTTATTTCCCTTCTGTTATTTCCCTTCCGTATTGTCTTTACATTTCGGGTTTTCCCTTTGGAGTAGCGTGAGTTTGCATTGCATCTACGCCATACCACGAGGTAGGACGCATATTGCATCAAAGCAACCCCCGCTCGAATTCGCCCATATAGTGGAGTGTTCATAACACACAAACTAGGCGACCTAAAAAGGGATAAAAGAAAAGATTTAGGCGCGTGCAAATCCACGTGATCTAAAACATGCAATCGCATCTTAAAGACCCGAAATAGACACCTCGAACCGTTTTGTAGACTTTCTCCCCAAAACTCGATTTTTTGCAAAAGCGTACAGACTGACCCTTGCGCATCGGTGCAAGAAGGTCTGCGACGACAAGAGCTCACTTGCTCACAGTCGCCACGTTTAGAAGTCAGTGTTAAATATATCTTCGCTAGCTTAAGTAAGCTAGCTGGCACGCCCTGTTTGTATACATAGGCCTTAGACGCACGATAAGATCCACTCCAAGCCACGAAAGAGGCGAAGAGGCGGGGATTTTCGCGCGTCTACAGAGATTGGCACGCCCGGTGGGACGTGACCTTTTCAAAAATCGAGTTTACTTGTAGAAGTCTTGCGAAAATTTTAAAGGTGTCGTTTTTAACTTGTTTTCTTTGCTTTTACTTAGGAAATTTTGAAAAAAGCTTGAAAAGCATGTCAAAATCCAATCCAAGTGAAGTGTCGAGCCAAGGCTCATGCGCATCAAGTTCTCACTCTAGGAGGATTTTCAAAAACAAAATAAAACTCAATGAAATCGAGGACTTGAGAAGGGAATTTGAGGCCAAAATCGATGCTCTCAGCCAAGAGGCTGAAGTAGGCGATTCGTGTTCATCAAACGGTGAACAGAGGCCTAAAAAGAAAATTGAAAAACCTCGCAAGCAAAAAGAGGTCTCCGTAATGGAAGGCAACCAATACCACGAGTCCTTCACACAAAAGGACCGTAAAGCCCTACAGCAGCTGCTGAAAGGGCAAAATAAAGAGAAAAGAAGCTACGCCCTGTCTGATTTCCTTCCTATGGATTACGAAACAGACAGTGACGATGAAATACCGAACTTCCATCGGTATGATGGCATGGGAGACCCTAGGTCTCACTTGCAGCTTTTCTCACGTCGAGGCCATAAGAAGAAAAAGGACTCGATGAAATGGGTGTATTGGTTCCCTCTATCCCTTAAAGGCACAGCTGCCAAATGGCTGGCTTCCTACGACTTAAGCCAGTTCGCTACTTTTGAAGAGTTAGCGAACTGCTTCATGCAAAGATTTGCACACAACGTGGAAGTCACGCCAACCCTGAATACCTTAAGGGATACAAAGCAAGGCATGAACGAAGACGTACATGCCTTCATTATAAGATGGAGGTCTCTTTTAGGCCAAGTGCGAGAGCCTATATCCGAAGGATGCGCAGTAATGCTCATCCTGGATAATTTCAAAAGCGAGTTAAAAACCCTTCTCTCGCTCCATGAGATTTCAACTTTCCATAAGTTGATCAAAAAGGCCTCCCTTTTCGAAACCAACTTGCGAAAAGGGACATACGACCACTTATGGAAAGGAAGTGCCGTTCCCAAAACACGTGTGGAAAAGCCCATCGCATATGGGCTGCCCACGACGGACAAAGGGGCAAAGCCCCATAAAATCGCCAATGTCCGGGTGGATCCAGGCATGGCGGGCACTTCTAAAAATTTTGAAAAAATAGAAAATAAGAGAGAACGCAATTTTTCAAAACCAATTGAAAAACGGGAGTACACTCCGCTGGGGCAACCTGTGTCGGAGGTCCTAGACCTCCTACTTGCCCAGGGCATGATCGAACTCCCTGAAATCCCCGAAGGAGTCACGTCCAAAGGGGGGTATTTAAACCGATTTTGCAAGTATCATCGGCTCAAAGGCCATGATACCAAACGGTGCTTCTCTCTTCTAAATAAAATTGAGAACTTGATAGCGGAGGGCCGGCTCCAGGTCACTGCGGAACCTGAGCCACCTCAAGCTATCTTCAAGGAACCCTTTCCCAAACACGCCAGTGGCAGTGGGAAAGGAAAGGAGGTATGTACCCTCACCATTTCCAAGGAACTAGCGCAAAAGCCCGAACCTGGTCGACCTACTTGTGCGCCCATCCTTGTATTATACAAGAGGCCCGCCCAAGTCATCATTCGGGGACCATCAAAAGTGGAAACCCCGGCAAAGCCAGTTTTTAAAATCCAAGGTTCTCCTCAGCGCATCCTTAGAGCCAAGTTTAGCGCGAACCCTAGGCTGGTCGTGGGGGAAGTCACTAGATCCGGGAGGATCTACCAACCCCCGCACCTTCAAGGTGCTCAAAAGGTGGTCGGTATGCCTGGCCCCTCAAAAGCATGTATCCCTAGTGGTCTGCCGAAAGCAGATAAGGACAAAATCATCCTAAATCCTTATGATTTCGAAAACTACCTTTCAAAGATTCCTATTCACATGTCTATCCTAGAGCTTATCAAAACCTCGCCTAGGCATAGACTTGTCTTAGAGAAAATTCTAGAAAGGGCCAAGGTTGATTCGAACATAAGTCCGGAGTCCTTGTCTGCCCAAGTGGCTTTATTAGGAGCAAAATCGCCCATCACCTTTTCGGAAGATGATGTGGATAGACCCTACGAAACCCATAACCAGGCCCTGCATATCGAGGTGGTTCTAAACAACCACTCTCTCGACAGGTGCCTAGTCGATGGTGGAGGAGGGCTCAACATCCTTCCACTTCACGTGGCGTACAAAATCGGAGTCACCTTGACTTCAGTGAACCCAAGCCCCATCGTTATCACTGGATACGATGGGAATGCGTCTAGGCCTTTAGGATCCATCGAACTCCCAATGGAAACGGGAGGGATCGAACACACGGGGGTGTTCCATGTCTTGGACATCCACCCCCATTATAACCTATTGCTGGGAAGACCCTGGATACACAGTTTGTGCGCTGTGCCATCCACCTTCCACAAGTGTGTCAAGATCCCTTTTAGGGACCAAGTCGTAGTGATCCTAGGTGAGAGTCACCCACAGCTTCAGGGGATCATAAACTCCCCTTGTTTATCGAGCTCCCAGGCCCATGAGGCTAACCTGGGGCAAATTATGGTGGAGCCACCTCGGCTCGTGTTGAACAACCCTAGGAAGGTTGTATGTGTGAAGGGGCCGCCCAAAGCAGGCCCCCTCCCAACTCTAATCCTCCTAGGAAAGCCCAAGCGTTCCCTATTTCCAAAACCCCTGGACAAAAGGCCCTACGAGCCTAATATGGACGATAGCATGTTCCAGGACCACGACTTATATCCCATCTTTTCAAAAAACAAAAGGTCGTGGAACATGTTATTGAACATGGGCTACACGCCCTACAAAAGTCTAGGGGCACAAAACCAGGGTCTCCTAGAGCCTATCCTTCCTAGGGCCAACCCAAGCCGATATGGGATCGGCTATACTCCCCGAATACCGCCGGAGCCACCCCCTGTGACCACCTGGGTCAAGGGTGCCCCGGAGCCTGTCTTAGAAGAAACCTATGGTTTAGACCTCCTATTCCGAGTCTAACCCATAGTGTTTTCCCTTTGTAGGTATGACGGAAGATCCCTTTTTCTAAAAATACCAAAAATATTTGAAAACTTAAAATCAAAAAAATCGAAAAACAAGAAAAACCAAAAACAATGGAAAAACAAAAACTCGAAAAAAGTGTGCTTTGTATAGTTCCCAAAGTTCTTGTTTTACAAAAACCCAAAAAAATCGAAAATTTGGAAAATACCAAAAAGATTTTGTACATAGCTGCTCCTGGTATGACTTTGGCGAAAGAAAAGGATTTCGAAAGAAACGTTGTCTGCATAGCCAGACCAAAAATTTTGAAATCACTTGAAAATCCAAGTACAAAACCAGGTTATTTTGAAAACCACGCATCAAGTTCCCTCGGGTCTAAAGCCCACGAGAATGATCAAAGCCCAGAAGTGGATCCCCTTGAGGAAGATCCCACTTCTGAGCTCCCAGAATTTCATAGAATTCTCGATTTTGAAAGACCTTCCCAATCAGTAGGAGGAGATTTCGTAGAGGTGAACCTAGGGGATGATTCCAATCCAAAAACCATCAAAATAGGCACATGCTTGCATGAAACTGAAAAGTTAGCATTCATTGCATTTCTACGAACCTATTTAGATGTGTTTGCATGGACGTATGAAGACATGCCGGGCATAGATCCCAGCATAGTCGAGCATCGTCTTCCCTTAGATGTAGGTGTAAAACCAATAAAGCAGAAGCTTAGGAAAATACACCCGAATGTACACACGCAAGTCAAAGAGGGTTTAGAAGATCTGCTAAAAGCCGGATTTATAAAACCCATTGCGTATTCTGATTGGTTGTCAAATATCGTTGTAGTTCGAAAAACCAATGGGAAAATTCGAATATGCATCGATTTCAGAAACCTGAATAAGGCCACTCCAAAGGATAATTATCCTTTACCAAACATAGATTTGATAGTCGATAGTACTGCAAATCATGAAATGTTTTCATTTATGGATGGCTATTCAGGCTATAATCAAATTAAACTAAGTCCACGAGATCAGGGTAAGACCGCCTTCACAACCCCATGGGGCACGTACTGCTATACAGTCATGCCCTTTGGTTTGAAAAATACCGGCGCAACATACCAACGAGCCATGAACACGATCTTCCATGATCAAATTCACGAGCTTGTAGAAGTGTATGTAGATGATCTCTTGGCAAAATCCAAAACCCGATGCACCCATATCGAATGTTTACAAAAAATTTTCGAAAGGCTTAGGCTTTACAAAGTAAAGCTAAACCCTCAAAAATGTGTGTTCGGGGTAGAATCAGGGAAGCTTCTAGGCTTTATGGTGAGCCAAAGGGGAATAGAAGTCGACCCCTCTAAGTGTCGAGCCATCATAGACATGGCTCCACCCTCCAATCTCACCCAAGTCCGTAGCCTCCAGGGTCGATTACAATCCGTGCGCCGATTCATATCGAATCTGGCAACTAGATGCGAACCCTTCAACAAACTGTTGAGGAAGGGCACGAAATTCTTATGGGATGACGAATGCCAAAAGTCCTTCGAGAGACTAAAGGCATACTTGGTTAATCCCCCCGTTTTGAATCCTCCAAAACAAGGAAAACCGCTTCTATTATACATCTCCGTGCATGTAAACGCTTTAGGAGCCCTGTTGGCTCAATACGAGGATGACACCCATAAGGAGTATGCCATCTACTATATTTCGAAAACTCTCTTGGCTTATGAACGAAATTATCAAGCCATGGAGAAGACGTGCTTGGCCCTAGTCTGGGCCTGCCAGAAATTCAGACACTACTTCCTAGATCATGAGATCTGGATAGTGTCCAAGCTTGATCCAATCAAGCACTTGTTCGAAAAACCCATTCTCACGGGTAGATTGGGCAAATGGCAACTCCTTCTAATGGAGTATGATCTGAAATACCATCACCAAATCTCCGTTAAGGGGCAGGCCCTAGCAGATTACGTGGCTGACTTCCCCTTGGAGGACGCATATCCCACTCTTGTCGAAATGCCTGATGAAGGCATATTGCAAAACCATTTTCAAAACCACATTTTGGCAAATTCTTTCGAAAACGAAGTGTGGAAGATGCACTTCGACGGGGCACGAAACCAACGAGGGGCTGGTGCCGGGATCATCCTAATCTCCCCTGAAAAAGGCGAGATTCCCATAGCAGTCCGCTTAGATTTCGAATGTTCCAACAACGTAGCTGAGTATGAAGCACTCATACAAGGCTTGAGGATTTCGAAAACTCTAGGGGCATCATGCATCGAGGTCTTTGGAGATTCGCTCCTTGTCATAAACCAGGTTTTAAAAATTTGGCAAGTACGTAATGAGAAACTACTTCCATATCACGAGTTGGCCACTCGATTGGTCCAATCCTTCCAGTCATGTAAGCTCACACACGTGGGAAGAGAGGACAATGGCATCGCCGATGCCCTCTCTTCCTTGGGTTCAGCCCTGAAGGTCGATCCCATTTCAGGGACCAGATCTTTGGAAATATGGCATGCGCCCCATCCATCCACACACGACTTGGATATTTGCCAAAACAACCCAGAGTCTATTGAAAAACCCTGGTTCTATGACATAAAACAATTTTTAGAAAATGGGGGATTCACCGAGGATGCCACATCCAAAGATAGGGCATTCATTCGTAAGATTTCGACCCGATACACCATTCTGGGTGGGGTCTTATACAAAAAGAGTTTTACCGGCATCCTGCTTAGGTGTATCGACCTAGAGGAGGCTAGGATAGTGATGCACGAGTTCCACGACGGAGAATGTGGAGGTCATGTTAATGCCAACATGATGGCGATGAAAATACTTAGAGGGGGTTATTTTTGGTCCACCCTGAAAAAGGATTGTCACGATCATGTTAGAAAGTGTCATCCATGTCAAGTGCATGGGCACGCCATTCATATCCCTTCATCCGCATTGCATTCCGTGGTCAGCCCCTGGCCATTTACCATGTGGGCATTTGACATTGTAGGCCCCATATTCCCAAAGGCCTCGAATGGGCATCGTTTTATTTTAGCAGCCACGGAGTATTTCTCCAAGTGGGTGGAAGCCATTTCCCTAACGAATGTAATGGGGCAACATGTGGTGGCTTTCATCCGGAGGAATATCTTGGCTCGATTTGGGGTCCCACGAGACCTTGTGTCTGATAATGGTACCCCATTCAAGAATGAGCGGATGGTTAAGTTGTGCAACACGTATGGCATAACTCACCACTTCTCCTCGCCCTACTACCCTCAAGGCAACAGCCAAGCCGAAGCCACAAACAAGACTCTCATTGGTATCATTGAGAAGACCTTAGAGAAGGGTAGGAGGTGGCATGAGAAGCTGGATGAAGCCTTATGGGCTTATAGGACTTCCATCCGGACTCCCACAAATGCCACACCATTCGAATTGGTCTATGGCACAAACGCCATTCTTCCCATTCATACCCAACTGCATTCATTCCATACATCCATTGCACTCGACCTCCCCCTAGAGACACTTCAGCATGCTAGGATGGCCGAACTAGATTTGCTAGATGAGAGGCGACTCCTTGCCATGGATCATGCTCGTGCATACCGGCAAAGGATAGCCCGACATTATAGCAAACACATGAGACCTCGCCACTTTGAAGTGGGAGATCTGGTCTTGAAAACCATCCACCATCGTGGCCCACACCCCCTAGGCAAGTGGCGCCCCAACTGGGATGGACCCTATGTTGTACGAGCAACCACTACGAACAATTCGTATTGGTTGATCGATGTAGAAGGTAGGAATTTAGCAGATCCTATCAATATTCAATACTTAAAGAAGTATCATGTGTAGGATCTGGATTAAATTCCAGTTTTCGAAAATTTTAGAGGGATAGCTGCCCTGAGACGTGTGAATAAGGTGCAAAAGCAACTCGTGTGACCCTAAGTAAGAGAATTCGCACTTGTGAAAGAGTGGAGTTTTCAAAATCGTGGTTGCATTTCAAAATCCTTCATCTTACAAAGAAGGGCCTAGTTCAACATAGCAAGATACTTGCAAGTAGTACGTGCTATTTCTAAATAGGCTGATCTGGAATGGATCGAGTGTAGGCTTGGGATAAGTCCTCCCCTCTTCTCTTCTCCTTCCAAAAAGGAAAACGAAGGCCCAAATCAAAAGGGAATTTCCCATTTAAAGTCTCTTTCCAAAAGAAAGAAACCAGACTTCAAAAAGAAAAATCGATTATCTTATGAAAAAGAGGGATTAAAGAAAAAATACTCCCAAAGGGAGACCCTCTATGGAAAAAAAGGAAAAAGAGGCCAAAAAGCTCAAAAAGAGCAGTTTTCCGCCTTCTATGCCTTAAACCACGGGACGCTTCAGAAGGGACCGTGGTATCTCTTTCCCATCCCTGGCTTATCCCAAGCTAAAGCATGGTTCATTTCGAGGAATCCTAAAGTAAAAATAGGATTTACTTACTTGAATTTCATCTTGTTTGAAAATTCGACCTTTCGAGTAAGACGTAGGAATTTGAAATGAAGCTTGTTTTCTCATAAAACCTCCGCTAAATAAGCGAGTGTTAAGACTCAAACAAGGGCAAGCACGAAGAGCTCGAGATCCTTAGGATCGAGACTCAAGACAGTTGTCCCTTTTGTAAATAGCTTTTGTAAGTAAGTTTTGAAAACCGAACATCGAACAGCATAGGATTTTTGCTCACTAGGAGCAGTAGGCCTTGTAAGTCTCTAGAGTTCGACCACACCTGGTCTCTGGGAGGTCGCCACTCTTGGCACCACACCCATGTCATATGCATTCCACGCATGGTACTTGCATAAACATGATCCCATTTAGGACCAGATTTCGTAAGTAAACCCTTTGGCGTGATATCTCCTCCTACCAGAGTTTGTAAAATTGAGATTTTGTTAAAATGGGACGATCCCATATTCTTCGTGGCTAGATCTAGGGAGACATTAAAAGGGGTGTTTGTCATCTTTGCCCTTATCCAAATCCATTTGGACAAGGCCAAAGAGGGGCATCTGTAAACACCCCGAAATCCCACGAATTTCTTAAACAAATCTGGTTTTATACAAGCAGCCCCAAAGGGCCATTTTTGAGTTTGGAAACCCAGGAGCCTTCCAAACAAACCCTGTGTATATGTTTTAAACTTTATCTTTCAAAAACATATGATATAGCTTTTGAAAACCCTTTTAAAACATGTTTTGAAACCCCGAAGTGGCTCGGCCCGATCAAGACAGGACCAGGAGAGCCAAGAAGAGCCCGGAACCGGAGCACCTGTCGAGCCCGGCGCAGCAACTCTTGTATCTGATTCACACCCCAGGATCTCGAACGTCCAAGACCCTGTTCTTATCAAAATAGCCTTTGAAGTCATCTCCGCAAGGCAGAAACGGAGGCGGACGACCATGTTGGCGAAGACCCAACGCAGACGGAGTACTGATGCTGTCAGGCCCCGCACGAATCGTCCGTTTCGAACCCAGCTCGAAGGAGTCAGAGTTCAGTTTGGATTGGATCTGGACCATATATATCCAGATTCCAATCCAAACCCATATGTGGACTTGGATTTGGATTTGGATCCAGAGATCCAATCCAATATCCATATCCATGGCCCACATCACCTTCTCATAAATGGAGGTGGGGCCCACTTGAAATTCACGTGGGATATTGGGCATGAGAGAGAGTGGGGGTTGAAAAATATCAAGAGTGTTGTATTAAGCTTGACTTGTGTGTCAAGTTTGGGTTAATCATGTGGATTAGCCTAATTGAGTGGGTTTAAGCTTGTAATTAGCTAAAACCTAACCTAGGGCTGCACCAACATGGGGTGATCAAGGTCTATGGGTCATGCTAAGGGAGCTCCTTCACCTAAACCTAACCCAAAATGCCTAAACCTAGCCTAAACCCCTAATCCACCCCTAATCTGAACCTAATCACCTAACCCACTTCCCTAATCCCGGCCTAATCCCAACCTAATCACCTAACCCACTCCCCTAATCCTTCCCTAAACCTAGATTAATTTCCCTAATCCTAGCCTAAACCTAGCCTAAACCACCTAACCTAGCTCACTAAACCTCACCCTAAAACCCAACCACCTAACCTAGCCCTAAACCCCTAAACCACCCTTAGCCCACGATTTTCCCAAACCCCTAGTTTTAAAATATCTGGCCCAACCCCATCCAGCCCACCTTATCTACATACTACCCTACCTAAACCACCTAACCACTACCCACAACCCAGCCCTAACCGACCTACCCATCCCCTATTTAAACCCCCCTCATTGTGGGCGGGTTTTCCAAGTGGGAACCACTCCACCACCAGCCGGGCCCTCTCCTTCTCCCATCTTCCATCCAGCCGGGACCACTCCCCAGCAACTCCACCAGCTCCACCAGCCGCCACCTGCTCCACCAACAGCCACCTTCCCTCTTCCGTCCACCATCACTGCCCCCCCAGCCGGACACCACCACCTCACTCAGCCGAACTCCCATTGCACTCAGCTTCCCTCTTCATCCACTCGCCACTCCTCCCCATTCGGTAAGTCCCCCTAACTCCCTCAAAGCCATTCTCTACCACCTCTCCACTCTTAGCCACCCATCCTCCCTTTAGCTCAGTCCCTTTGCCGCCACCACCTAAGCCTAGCCGAACCTAGGATAACCCAAGTGGCTGGCCACTACTTAGCCACCATTTCCCATTCGGCCAACCACCCTAGGTGTCCTCTTTGGCCTTCTCACTAGCTCACCTTTTAGGTCCAATTTCCCTAAGTACCTAACTTCCCTAGTGACCCTAAGACCCACTTGCTCAGCCACTCTAAACTCCCTACTTGGAGGCGCCGCCCACTTGCCACCGGTCCCCTTCGAGGCGTCTATCCCGCGCCCTACTTGCAGCCGGCCAGCACCCTTGATCACATACCTTCGCGGAGCTCCCGTTTGCAGCCCAAGGCCAAGGCCACGCTCAAGCAAGACCTCTACGGACCAGCTACTCGTAAGTGTCTAAACTCGGTCTCTAGTCATACACTTGCTTGAAATTCAATTTGATACGGGGTTGTAATAACGGAGCATAGTCTCCCCCCGCTTGTAATAACGTGGCTTGGCACAACCACACACGTGCACTCTCTTAGTCGTGCACAATTTTGAACACACACGGGCCTAATCAGCCCCTAATATATAAGTATACGTATATATTTCATTTCCGAAGGGTTTTGTTTAAGTTGGGTGCGTTGTCTTTAAATTCGAACACTCTCACACACATTGAGCTTTCGCTCTTATTTGAAAGACCCAAGTAAGGGCCGACTTATACTATTTGGGTTTCATTTCATGTCGTGTGAGTAAGTCTTTCAATTTGAACACTCTCACACACATTGAGCTTTCGCTCTTATTTGAAAGACCCAAGTAAGGGCCGACCTATACTATTTGGGTTTCATTTCTTGTCGTGTGAGTAAGTCTTTCAATTCAAGCACTTTCACACACATTGAGCCTTCGCTCTTACTCCCAAGACCTTAGTAAAGGCCTTATTGCAGTTATATTTGGGTTTCATTTATGTCGTGTGTGTAGTACTTCAATTCAAGCACTTTCACACACATTGAGCCTTCGCTCTTACTCCCAAGACCTTAGTCAAGGCCATACTGCAATTTATATTTGGGTTTAATTTCATGTCGTGTGTGTAAGTCTTTCAATTCAAACACGCACCCACATTGAGCCTTCGCTCTTATTTGCAAGACCCGAGTAAGGGCTCATATACATAAGATATATACGTATCTCCCTTCGGTTATTTCCCTTCGGTTATTTCCCTTCGGTTATTTCCCTTCGGTTATTTCCCTTCAGTTATTTCCCTTCTGTTATTTCCCTTCCGTATTGTCTTTACATTTCGGGTTTTCCCTTTGGAGTAGCGTGAGTTTGCATTGCATCTACGCCATACCACGAGGTAGGACGCATATTGCATCAAAGCAACCCCCGCTCGAATTCGCCCATGTAGTGGAGTGTTCATAACACACAAACTAGGCGACCCAAAAAGGGATAAAAGAAAAGATTTAGGCACGTGCAAATCCACGTGATCTAAAACATGCAATCGCATCTTAAAGACCCGAAATAGACACCTCGAACCGTTTTGTAGACTTTCTCCCCAAAACTCGATTTTTTGCAAAAGCGTACAGACTGACCCTTGCGCATCGGTGCAAGAAGGTCTGCGACGACAAGAGCTCACTTGCTCACAGTCGCCACGTTTAGAAGTCAGTGTTAAATATATCTTCGCTAGCTTAAGTAAGCTAGCTGGCACGCCCTGTTTGTATACATAGGCCTTAGACGCACGATAAGATCCACTCCAAGCCACGAAAGAGGCGAAGAGGCGGGGATTTTCGCGCGTCTACACATCTACGCCATACAACGAGGTAGGATGCATATTGTATCAAAGCAAGCCCCGCTCGAATTCGCCCATGTAGTGGAGTGTTCATAACACACAAACTAGGTGGCCCGAAAAGGGATAAAAGAAAAGACTTAGGCACGTACAAATCCACGTGATCTAAAACATGCAATCGCATTTAAAAGACCTGAAATAGACACCTCGAACCGCTTCGTAGGCTTTCTATCCCAAAACTCGATTTTTGCAAAGCGTACAGACTGACCCTTGCGCATCGGTGCAAGAAGGTTTGCGACGACAAGAGCTTACTTGCTCAC
This sequence comes from Brasenia schreberi, assembly GCA_036023115.1. Classification (NCBI taxonomy): domain Eukaryota; kingdom Viridiplantae; phylum Streptophyta; class Magnoliopsida; order Nymphaeales; family Cabombaceae; genus Brasenia; species Brasenia schreberi. The sequence continues at coordinate 17,280,436 of JAYKKT010000058.1, read as the reverse complement.
AGTCGCCACGTTTAGAAGTCAGTATTAAATATATCTTCGCTAGCTTAGGTAAGCTAGCTGGCATGCCCTGTTTGTATACATAGGCCTTAGACACACGAGAGGATCCACTCTGAGCCTTGAAAAAGGCGAGAGGCGGGGATTTTCGCGCGTCTACAGAAATGAAACCCAAATAGTATAGGTCGGCCCTTACTTGGGTCTTTCAAATAAGAGCGAAGGCTCAATGTGTGTGAGAGTGCTTGAATTAAAAGACTTACACACACGACATGAAATGAAACCCAAATAGTATAGGTCGGCCCTTACTTGGGTCTTTCAAATAAGAGTGAAGGCTCAATGTGTGTGAGTGCTTGAATTGAAAGACAACACACCCAACTTAAGCAAAACCCTACAAAATGAAAGTATATGTATATACTTATGTATTAGGGGCTGATTAGGCCCGTGTGTGTTCAAAATCGTGCACAACTAAGAGAGTGCACGTGTGTGGGTGTGCCAAGCCACGTTATTACAAGCGGGGGGAGACTATGCTCCGTTATTACAACCCCGTATCGAATTGAATCTCAAGCAAGTATACAACTAAAGACCGAGTTAGGTACTTACTAGTAGCTGGTCCGAAGATGCCTTGCTTGAGTGTGGGCTTGGCCTTCGCCTTGGGCTGCAAAAGGGAGCTCCGCGAGGGTGAATGGCAAGAGGTGTTGGCCGAGTGTCCTTGGCGCGTGGAAGAGGCGCCTTGAAGGTGGCCGGCTGCTAGCAAAGGACTGTCTTTGGTGTATTGGGTTAAAGGACCTAAGTAGGGTCACTAAGGGAGGATGGCACTAAGGGAAGCTCAAAGGAAGACCAATTGGGAGCACCTAAGGTTGGCGGTTTGCTAGGGCGGCTGGGAGTGATGTAAGGGAAGGAAATGGCCGACTAAGGGAGTTTGGTGGTGGCGGGTAGTTAGGGTGTTAGGGGTTCGGCTAAGTGGGGGTGGTGGCAGCAGGTGGACGGGCTAGTGTTAGGATGATAGGGGAGTGGATTAGGTGGCTGAGAGTGGAGAGGGAGTGAAGAGGTAGCAAGGTAGGGTGTAGGGGACTTACCGGGTGAAAAGAGGGTGGCGCTCGGCTGGAAAGGAGTTTTGCAGGTGGTGGCGTTCGGCTGGAAGGTGGTGGTGTAGGTGGTGGTGCAGGTGGTGGTGGGACGTGGAGCAGGTGGAGCAAGTGGAGTAGGTGGAGCAGGCGGCTGAGCTTGGGGAAGTGGAGGACCCGGCTGGGATGGGTGAGGCGGCTTGGTGATGAAACCCGCCCCCAAGGGGGGGGTGTTAATATAGGGCTGGGTTAGGTCGGTTAGGGCTGGGTTTGGGGTAGTGGTTAGGTGGTTTAGGTAGGGTGGTATGATGATAAGGTGGGCTGGAAAGGGTAGGGCCAGATATTTTAGATACAAGTGGTTTGGGTAGGTTGTGGGCTAGGGGTGGTTTAGGGGTTTAGGGTTTGGTTAGGTGGGTGGGTTCTAGGGTGAGGTTTAGTGAGCTAGGTTAGGTGATTAGGTTAGGATTAGGCTAGGTTTAGGGAATTTAACCTAGGTTTAGGGAAGGATTAGGGAAGTGGGTTAGGTGATTAGGTTGGGATTAGGCCGGGATTAGGGAAGTAGGTTAGATGATTAGGTTCATATTAGGGGCGGATTAGGGTGGAAGGCTAGGATTAGGTATTTTGGGTTAGGTTTAGGTGAAGGAGCTCCCTTTTCATGGCCCATAGACTTTAACCACATCATGTTGGTGCAGCCCTAGGTTAGGTTTTGGCTAATTACAAGCTTAAACCCACTCAATTAGGCTAACCCACATGATTAACCCCAAACTTGACACACAAGTCAAGCTTAATTACAACCACACTTGATCTTATCCACCCCCCCACTCTCTCTCATGCCCATAATCCCACGTGAATTTCAAGTGGGCCCCACCTCCATTTATGAGAAGGTGATGTGGGCCATGGATATGGATATTGGATTGGATTTTGAATCCAAATCCAAGTCCATACATGGGTTTGGATTGGGATCTGGATATATATGGTCCAGATCCGATCCAAACTGAACTCTGACTCCTTCGAGCTGTGTTCGAAACGAACAGTTTGTGCAGGGCCTGACAGCATAAATGCTCCGTCTGCGTTGGGTCTTCGCCAACATGATCGTCCGCCTCTGTTTTCGCCTTCCGGAGATGACTTCAAACAAGGTTTCGATGATAACAGGGTCTTGGACGTTCGAGATCCTGGGGGTGTGAATTTGATACAAGAGTTGCTGTGCCGGGCTTGACATGTGCTCCGGTTTCGGGCTCTTCTTAACTCTCTTGGTCCTGTCTGGATTAGGCCAAGCTGCTTCAGGGTTCCCAAAACATGTTTTATAAAGGTTTTAAAAGCCATATTGTATGTTTTTGAAATACAGAGTTTAAAACATATGTACAGGGTTGTCTGGAAGGCTCCTGGGTTTCCAGACTCAAAATGGCCCTTTGGGGCTGCTTTTTATAAAACCAGGTTGTTTTGAGGAATTCGTGTGATTTCGGGGTGTTTACAGTTGGCTAACTAAGATGGGCCAAGGTGAGCTTAGGTAAGGGACCTCGGCCAGTATGGCCAAGTGGTTTCAAGGTGAATGGCCTTGGTGAAAGGAAGGATGCCCGACCAACTTTGGCGGGGCTGTTTTGGGTGTGTGAGAAAGGGAAACCAGCCAAAGGTTGGGCTGGTTTTTAGGTAGGTGGCCTGCCAGGCCACCTTGGGTAGAAAATGAGACACGAGTCACCTTGGCTCGAGTTAAGGTAGTTTTGAATGGGAAGTTCAGCCAAGGCTCGCCGAACTTGGTTGGGTTCAAGGTAGAGTTCGGCAAGGTGGTGGCCGAACTTGGCTTGTGTCTTAAGGTAGCTTAGTTAGGTGGTGTTCTAGGGTAGGAACCTTGGTGAAAAACGGCCAGCACTTGGCTGGTTTTGTGGTGGTTTTAGGGGACGTTTGGGTAGGATGGGTGGTCTAGAGAGGTTAGGGAAGAAAGGGGTTTGGTTTAGGTCTTAGGGGCTTACCTAGTTGCAGCACCGCTCCAAGCCGCCGCTCAAGCCGCCAAGCTCCACCACGATCTCCACTCCCAGCCAGCTTGATGAAGACGCTCGTTGTTGGTGCAGCCCTTGCCTCCATGGCACAATCCCAACTCTTAAAACAAAAAAAAGTATTGGCCAATGGCCTTTCTCTCTCTTCCCCCCCTTTATTTTCACGTGAGGAGCTTCCCTGGAGCCTCACGTTTCTGATTTTTTTCAAGCCCAGCACCTCTATTTATAGATGTTTTAAGTGGGTCTTGGATATTGGTTCTTGGATTTGGGTCTGGCTATCCGGATCCAATCCAAACTCTATGTGGATCTGGATCGCGGATCTCGGATATTTTGAGATCCACATCCAATCCAAACACAATTTGGATCTGGATCTGGATATTTTTAGGTCCAGACCCAATCCAGACTTTTCTTCTTCTCCTTGGTTTTTTGGTCCTTTCTGGTGCTTTTCACCGTCGGTTTCGAGCGGGCTTCGATTCATCGGAGGCCCAACTCTGGCCTGGGTCTTCCCCAAGTCTTTTTTTCAATCGGTGTTCTGCTTTTTAGGACTTTTTTGGCATTCATTTCGGTCCGCCGTTTTGGTTTTTGGCCGGTTCCTGTTGATATCGAACTCAGATTGTCGCACGGATTCCGTTCTTCATTCTCACGAGACGTGTCTCGGACTTCTGTCGACTTCCTCAGGTATTGTGCTTCTTTCTGCATTTTGGAGCTGCTTTGCGCTTTTTCTTTGACCCAAATTAAATTTTTACCCTTCTGTCGGACTTTTCTCCAAACGGGCTCTTTTTTCTTCCGTTTTTGAATAGGGGGTGGCTGTTGAGACTCCAGGCTTGATTTCTCTTCTTGCTAGGGCTCTCCTTTTGCCTTTTGTACCTATTTTCACATTTTAAAACAGGTTGTCGTTTTGGCTCAAACGAGCTTTTGTGTTTTTGAGAGTTTTTGATTTTTGGAAAATTCGGGGTGTTTACACTTCTCAAAGGACCAAGCACGGTTTTCTTTGAGAAACAAATCTCCCAAACCAGGGTTACATGGAAGCCCAAGTCTTCCATCACCCCAGAATCCAAAATCCCAACATCCAAAAGGGTATATATCCCCGACATGGACGATTCTATGTTCCAAGGCCATAATTTATACAAAAACTTTTCAAAAAAACAAGTCTTGGAACATGATTCTAAATATGGGATATAAACCCTACCAGGGCCTGGGAACCCAAAACCAAGGTAGGCTCGAACCTATCCTACCTCAGGCCAATCGACAAAAGTATGGATTGGGCTACAGCCCACCCATACCCCCAGAGCCCCCACCTAAGACCATCTGGGTCAAAGGTGCCCTGTAGAACCACTAAAACCGAAACCCATGTCTTAGACCTATTGATTAGGGTCTGATTCATGAATGTTTTCTTTGTAGGTTCAATGGAAGCTCCCTCCTTTTGAAAAAGCCAAAAAAATCAGATATTTGCCAAAAACCAAAAAAATTTGAAAACCCAAAACAAAATCTCAAAAACATTTGGAAAAATGAAAATTCCAAAAAGAAATTTGTTTTAAAGCCTTTGGCCATGTATAAAGTCCATTTTTGAAAATTGTAAAAAATGCTTTTCGAAAATTGTATGTAACTCCCAAAAACCAAAAAAAAATCCAAAAAGCTGATCTTGAACACCCTTTTGTCTAGAGCTTTTTCAAAATGAAAAGCTCGAGAATCATCAAGGCCAAGAGGAATAAAAAACCTCCAAACTTCCTAAAATTCACAAAATCCTTGACTTATGCAAAGATTGGGGATTTTTAGAAATAAGCCTGACCCATACTATGTGCATAAGCATCATGCATCACATCTTGAAATCATACATGTGCATCGAGTCTAGATATCATCTTAGAACTCGAATTTTGGGTTTTTTTTTGTGAAACCAAAGGGGCAATAAAAGTCAACCCCCTAAGTATCGAGCCTTCATAAACAGGTCTCCATACGAATCAAATCCAACACCTTCAAGGCAAATTTCAAAAAGAAATGAGAATCTCAAAAAAGGGTTAGCATTTCACAAAAGCCTTTTCAAAATTATTTTGATAAAAGCATTCCATGCTTTGTAAATCCTGCATTGTTTGCTTGACTTGATCAAATGAAGATGTTGTTCATACTAAATGTGCCATACATTTTCGAAAACTCTTTTGGCGTGTGAAAGGAATCACTAAGCCAAAAGAAAAATCGTGCTTAGCCTTGCTGTAGGCCCTAAAAATTCGAGACATCATCTCCCATGGAAAGGGGAATGATTCATTAAAGCACTCATTTGAAAAACCTATCTTAAACAGGTAGGCAAAATGGCAGCCCCCTTCAACAGAGTATGAGTTTCAAAACTCAAGACTCAATTAAGGGACAAGCCCTGTATCGTGTGGCTGAAGTGCCTCTATCAGACACATTCCCCATACTTGATCAAATGCCCCATGAAGGCACGAATTTTCAAAATGAACTCCAAAAACCCTGCTTGACCAAAATCAAGTATAGGAAAACATATTTCGATCAAAAGGGGTGGTATAAAACCATCTTCATATAGAAAGGGAGGATTTCCCAAAATTGCTTTCTCAAAAGGGATCAAAATTTCAAAAATTTAACCCTACATATACTTTGAAAAGAAAGATTTTCAAAACTTCAGGTTTATATGAAAACCTTGATTGTGTTGGGATAAGAACATGAATCTCATGATGAAATATGGAGACCATGTCAAAATCAAAGTCCGATGGCCATGATGATCACTTAGGGTTGGTTGTGTTTTCCATCCTTGAGCAAAAAGTAGCATGATCATGTTAGGAAAATCATGGAAATGCAGGGACATGAACATACCATCGTCCATCCCAAAAAGTCTTTTGAAAAGCCATGGCCCTTCATCATGTGGCCATGCGAAATTTCCCTCAAGCTAGGGGCATTTTTAAATATAGCCCCTAGACACTTTCCATGGAGAAACGAATGCATCTCCTTCTTGACTTGTGAGATACATCTCGTATGTTCATTAGTGCATAAAAACATGTATTTCCAATTTTGAATCACATGGAGTGCATAGCATGCATCATATTCATATCATACCACCCCAAAGAAAGCCTAAGAGGTGGGCAAACCTGAGTAGGAATGTCCCCATGTCTTCAAAAGGGCAAGAAAATTCAAAAAATCTGTTGATATTGTGGGTAGAAATTAGCAAAACCTGAAAAATGCCTGAATATTCATAAGGGTTTATGTTAAATTCCTCTTTCGAAATGATTTTGAAAAATCGAACTCCTTTGAAACTTCTTGAAAGAAGGATCGAAGTTGATTGTATAACCCTGAATGGAGGGATTTATTCTTTGCGAAAGGTAGAGTCTTCCAAAAACAAATTGGTGATATTTCAAAGAACCCTACTTACAAGATTAAGCCTTGTTCAAAATATCAAAATAGTTTCAAATAGTAGATGCTATTAAGAAATAGGTCGATCTCGTTTGAATCGAGTAACCAAAGGGATAAGCCTTCCCCCATTCTACTTTCTCTCCAAAAGGAAAATTGGCTGTGTCCAAAAGAAAAAGAAAAATGAGAATACAAAAACTCCTCTGAAAGTGGTCTTCCCTTCATAAACAGGGAATACAAAAACTCCTCCGAAAGAGGTCTTCTCATTTAAAAGAAAAAGGAGATATAAAAAAACTCCTCCCAAAGAGGTTTTCCCTTCATAAACAGGGAATACAAAAACTCCTCCAAAGAGGTGCTCTCCTTTAAAGAAAAGAGGGATTAATGAAAAAATACTCCCAAAGGGAGACCCTCTACGAAAAAAAAAAGAAAAAGAAATAAAAAGCCAAAGCTCAAAGAGCGATTTTCTAACTCTTTGCCTAAAACCACGGGACGCTTCAGAATGGACCGTGGTATCTCTTTCCCGTATCCCTACGGCTTATCCCCGAGGAAAAAGGTTCAAATTTGCAAAAATCCTAAAGTATGAATAAAACCGGCTTATTTGGATTTCATTTTGTTTGAGAACTCGACTCTGTTTTGTAGGAAACGGAACTTTGAAATGTTTTCCAAATTTTCCTACCCAAAAAACCTCTACTGAGTAGCAGGTATTGAAACCCGAATGAAGGAAAGTATGAAAAATGGAAGTCCTTTTCAATACAAGCTAAAAGGAGTTCATTTTTAAAAAGAAAATTTTCAAAAAAACCCATGAATGTCAAAAAGACAAGGGTAGAACCTTCTTAGAGCAGACAGCCTCAAAAGGCTCTCTCCAAAAGCTCGAAAACCCGAAAACGTCTAGAAGACATGGGTAAAACCTGCTCGAAGTAGCCTGCCTCAAAAGGCACTCTTCGGGCTCAAAACCCCAAAAACAAAAACATTTCTTTCATGCATGCATCCAAAAATCGTCCATGCATGATCATACATAGGGAAACCTAGGAAAAGTCCCCTTTTGCTAAAAATCCCCACCTGTGGTAAAAGAAAACAGGGTTTTGCGAAATAAAAATGGTGTATTCTCAAGAAAATTTGAGAGAAAAACCAAAATGGGGTGTTATCTTCTTCGCCATTATCCAAATCAATTTGGATAATGCCAAAGAGGGGCATCTGTAAACACCCCGAATTTTCCAAAAATCAAAAACTCTCAAAAACACAAAAGCTCGTTTGAGCCAAAACGACAACCTGTTTTAAAATGTGAAAACAGGTACAAAAGGTAAAAGGAGAGCCCCGGCAAGAAGAGAAATCAAGCCTGGAGTCTCAAAAGCCACCCCCTGTTTAAAAACGGAAGAAAAAAGAGCCCGTTTGGAGAAAAGCCCGATAGAAGGGTAAAAATATAATTTGGGTCAAAGAAAAAGTGCAAAGCAGCTCCAAAATGCAGAAAGAAGCCCAGTACTTGAGGAAGTCGACAGAAGTCTGAGACATGTCCCGTCAGAATGAAGAACGGAATCCGCGCGGCAATCTGAGTTCGATATCAACAGGAACCGGCCAAAAACCAAAACGGTGGACCGAAATGAACGCCGAAAAAGTCCTAAAAAGCATAACACCGATTGGAAGAAAGACTTGGGAAAGACCCATGCCAGAGTTGGGCCTCTGATGAATCGAAGCCCGCTCGAAATCGACGGTGAAAAGCACTAGAAAGGACCAGAAAACCAAGGAGCAGAAGAAAAGTCTGGATTGGGTCTGGACCCAAAAATATCCAGATCCAAATCCAAATTATGTTTGGATTGGATTTGGATCTCAAAATATCCGAGATCCGAGATCCAAACCCAAATAAATATTTGGACTAGATCTGGATCTCAAAATATCCGAGATCCGCGATCTAGATCCACATAGAGTTTGGATTGGATCCGGATAGCCAGACCCAAATCCAAGAACCAATATCCAAGACCCACTTAAAACCTCTATAAATAGAGGTGCTGGGCTTGAAAAAAATGAGAAACGTGAGGCTCCAAGGAAGCTCCTCACGTGAAAATAAAGGGGGGAAGAGAGAGAAAGGCCAATGGCCAATATGTTTTTTTGTTTTGAGAGTTGGGATTGGCGCATGGAGGCAAGGGCTGCACCAACAACGAGCGTCTTCATCAAGCTGGCTGGGAGTGGAGATCATGGTGGAGCTTGGCGGCTTGAGCGGTGGCTTGGAGTGGTGTTGCACCAAGGTAGGTCCCCTAAGCCCTAACCTAACCCCCTTCTTCTCCTAATCATCTAGGCCACCCATCCTAACCAAACCTGCCCCTAAAACCGCCACCAAAACAGCCAAGTCCTGGTCGTAGTCTCCCCCCGCTTGTAATAACGTGGCTTGGCACTCCCACACACACGTGCACTTGAGCCTACCTCGCTCTTAGTTGTGCATGATTTTGAACACACACGGGCCTAATCAGCCCCTAAGATATAAATTTATGTATATACTTTAAATTACGTAGGGTTTTGCTTAAGTTGGGTGTGTTGTCTTTCAATTCAAGCACGCACACACATTGAGCTTTCGCTCTTATTTGTAAGACCCAAGTAAGGGCCGTGTTATACTATCCTTGGGTTTAATTTCATGTTGTGTGCGTAGTACTTCAATTCAAGCACTCACACACATTGAGCTTTCGCTCTTATTCCCAAGACCTTAGTTAAGGCCATACTGCAATTTATATTTGGGTTTAATTTCATGTTGTGTGCGTAGTACTTCAATTCAGGTACTCACACACATTGAGCTTTCGCTCTTATTCCCAAGACCTTAGTTAAGGCCATACTGCAATTTATATTTGGGTTTAATTTCATGTTGTGTGCGTAGTACTTCAATTCAAGCACTCACACACATTGAGCTTTCGCTCTTATTCCCAAGACCTTAGTTAAGGCCATATTGAAAGTTATATTTGGGTTTCATTTCATGTCGTATGTGTAGTACTTCAATTCAAGCACGCACCCACATTGAGCTTTCGCTCTTATTTGCAAGACCCGAGTAAGGGCCCATATATACGTTATATACGTATTTCCCTTCGGCATTTACATTACAAGTCATTTCCCTTCGGCATTTACATTTCAAGTCATTTCCCTTCGGTATTGTCTTTTAAATTTGGGTTTTCCCTTTGGAGTAGCGTGAGTTTGCATTGCATATACGCCATACCACGGTTTTCCCTTCGCCACATTTAGTGGAGTGTTCATAACACACACCTAGGTGGCCCATAAAGGGATAAAAAGAAAGACTTAGGCAGGTGCAAATCCACGTGATCTAAAATATGAAAATCATACAAACAAGACCCGAATCAAACACCTCGAACCGCTTTCGTAGGTGCTTCTATCCAAAAACTCTATTTTTAAAAGCGTATAGACTGACCCTTACGCATCGGTGCAAGAAGGTCTGCGATGACAAGAGCTTGGTTGCTCACAGTCGCCATGTTAGAAGTTAGGTTTCGAATATATCTTCGCTAGCTTAGGTAAGCTAGCTGGCACGCCCTGTTTATTTAAATAGGACTTAGACACACGAAAAGGTTCGCTCTAGGCCTAAGAAACCAGGAGGCGGAGATATTCTATGTCTACAGTCACCCACTTCCTAGCCAGGCATCACCCAAACCTGTCGCACCTAGACACTCCATCACCCGGCCAGCGTCAAGCCATCACCCCTACCTGTCGCATGCACCCACCTATGGAGCTCCCCTTTGGCTGCCCAAGGCGACTCACGAGGCCAAAGCCAAGCAAGTTGAGCACGGACCAGCTACAAGTAAGTCCTAACTCGGTCCATTATATGAACTTGCTTACATTTAATTAAATTTTGATACGAGGTTGTAATAATGGAGCGTTGTCTCCCCCCGATTGTAATAAAGTGGTTTGACACACCAACACACACGTGCACTTGAGCCTTTTCCGCTCTTAGTTGCACACCCTTTTGGCACACACACGGGCCTTGACAACCCCTAAGATATAGTTATATTTATATATATTCCGCTGCATGGGTTTTAATTTAAGTCATGGGTGTTGTCTTTCAATTACCACATGCACACACATTGAGCCTTCGCTCTTACTCCCAAGACCCTAGTAAGGGCCATATTGCAATTCTATTTGGGTTTTACATTTCAAGTTATGTGCGTTGTCTTTCAATTACCACACTGTAAACACCCCGAAATCCCACGAACTTCTCAAATAACCTAGTTTTGTAAAAGCAGCCCCAAAGGGCTATTTTGAGTCTGGAAACCTAGGAGCCTTCCAGACAAACCCTGTACATTTGTTTAAACTATATACGTTTTAAAATATGTATAATATAGTTTTAAAACCTTTTAAAAGATGTTTTGAAACCCCACAAAGCGACTTGGCCTGATGAAAGCAGGACAAGAAGAGCAAAAGAGAGCCCGGAACCGGAGCACCTGTCGAGCCCGACACATCAACTCTCGTGTTAGATTCATCCCCAGAATCACGAACATCCAAGCTCCTGTTATCAACAAAACTCTTTGAAATCATCTCCGGAAGGTGAAAACAGAAGCGGACGACAATGTTGGCGAAGACCCAACGCAAGACGGAGTACTGATGCTGTCAGGCCCCGCACAAACCGTTCGTTTCGAACATACCCTGAAGGAGTCAGAATTCAGCTTTGGATCAGATCTGGACCATATATATCCAGATCCAAATCCAAACGTATATGTGGATCTGGATTTGGATTTGGATCCAAAGATCCAATCCAATATCCACATCCATGGCCCACATCACCTTCTCATAAATGGAGGTGGGGCCCACTTGAAATTCACGTGGGATTATGGGCATAAGAGAGAATGGGGAGGATAAGCATGAGGGGAATTGTATTAAGCTTGACTTGTGTGTCAAGTTTGGGGTTAATCATGTGGATTAGCCTAATTAGTATGGGTTTAAGCTTGTATTAGCCAAAAATCAAACCTAGGGCTGCACCAACATGATGCAATGAAGTCCATGGGCTATGCAAAGGGATGCTCCTAACCCAATCCTAAGCCAAAACCCCTAATCCTAGCCATTTGCCCTAATCCCAACCTAATCCTAGCCTAATCACCTAACCCACTTCCCTAATCCTTCCCTAGTCCCAACCTAATCACCTAACCCACTTCCCTAATCCTTCCCTAAACATAGCCTAATTCCCCTAATCCCGACCTAATCCTAGCCTAAACACCTAACCCACCTCACTAAACCTCACCCTAAGCCCAACCCACCTAGCTAAGCCCTAAACCACTAAACCACCCCACCTAAAACCCTAGCACACCATATCCCTAAAACCACCTAACCTAAATATCTGCCCCCCCTAAATATCTAGCCCACCTTATCCCCAAACCACCACCACCTAACCTAAACCAGCCCCAATCGACCCAACAAATCCTTTAAAAAAAACCCCCTAGTGGGTAGGTTTTTCAACTTTTTTGGGCCAGCCGAGCCCTTCCTCTCCTCTCTCATCCCTTGCTCTCTTCTCTCACCTGCTCCACCTTGGAACCCAGCCAACTCCACTCCACGCCACCGTCATCTCCCGGCCAGCTCCACTCCACGCCACCATCACCGCCCGGCCAGCTCCATTCCTTGACACCCGACTGCATCAACCTGCCGCACCCCCCCTTGGACATCCTCCTCCTTCACCTTCCTCTCTGGTTAGTACCCTATCCTAACATCACCCTCTCTTCACTCCCCCTCCACTCTCAGCCACCACATACCACCCATCCTTAACCTAACCTCCACTTCATCCATCCGGCCACCACCTGCCACCATTTTCCCTTAAACCCGCCGCATCCTCCTTTGCCACCCGCCACCTTCTCCCTTAGACAGCCCCTAGTTAAGACCCTTAGCCCAACCTTCCCTTAAGGCCTGCCCTATACTTTAGTGACACACCCTAGCTCCCCTCACTTTCCTAAGCACACCCCCTAACTACCCCAGCCAAAGCAACAGCACCCCCTCCGTTCGGCTAGCGCCAAGGCGCCATCACCCGCGCCCTTGTCATTCGGCCAACACCCCTTTGCCGTGCTCTTCCGAGGAGCTCCCTCTTGCAGCCCAAGGCGACACTCAAGCCCAAGCGCAAGCAAGTCACCTCCGGACCAGCTATACGTAAGTGCCTAACTTGATCCTTGTTTATAGACTTGCTTAAGCTTAATTAAATTTGATACGGGGTTGTAATAACGGAGCATTGTCTCCCCTCGCTTGTAATAACATGGTATGGCACACCCACACACACGTGCACTTGAGCCTATCTCGCTCTTAGCTGCACACGATTTTGACATACACTCGGGCCTAATCAACCCTTAAGATATAGACTTACTTATATAATTTAAGTTGCGTGGGGTTTTGCTTAAGTTGTGTGTGTTGTCTTTCCATTCTCACACTCACACACATTGAGCTTTCGCTCTTATTTTCAAGACCCAAGTAAGGGCCGTGTTATAATTTCCCTTGGGTGTTTTACTTCATGTCGTCTGTGTAGTATTTCAATTATACACTCACACACATTGAGCTTTCGCTCTTACTCCCAAGATCTTAGTCAAGGCCTATTGCAATTTATATTTGGGTTTAATTTCATGTCGTGTGCGTAGTACTTCAATTCTACACTCACACACATTGAGCTTTCGCTCTTACTCCCAAGACCTTAGTTAAGGCCATATTGCAATTTATATTTGGTTTTCATTTAAGTCGTGTGAGTTGTCTTTCAATATACACACAACACCCACGCAACACGTTGGCGACCTTCGGGCCCATATATATTATAAGTATTTCCCTTTCGGCTATGTCTTTAAGATTTGGGTTTTAAGGTTCAGCGGTGTGCGTAGTCTTTACATATATACACGGCACACACTTGCACTATTGAGCCTTTCCGCTCTTAAGATATAGCCATATTTCCCTTTCGCAATTTCCCTTTTGCAATTTACATTCAAGTCATTTCCCTGTCACATTGTCTTTCAATTAGGGTTTTCCCTCTAGAGTTGCGTGAGTTTGCATTGCATATACGCCATACCACGAGTTAGGATGCATATTGCATCAAAGCAAAACTCATACTCCCGCTCAAAGTTGCCCCACTTAGGTCACGTGTTCATAACACACACCTAGTTGGCCCAAAAAGGGATAAAAAGAAAGACATAGGCACATGCAAATCCACGTGAAATAAAACTTGAAAATCATACAAAAACAACCCGAATCGAACACCCTAAACATTTTCGTAGGTTCTCCTATTTTAAAACTCGATTTTCTAAGCGTACAGACTAACCCTTGCGTATCGGTGCAAGAAGGTCTGGGCCGAAGAGAGCTTGCTTGGTCACAGTTGCCACGTTAGGAGTCAGATTTCAAAATATCTCTTCGCTAGCTTAAGCAAGCTAGCTGGCATGCCCTTTTGCTTAAATAGGACTTAGACACATGAAAAGATTCGCTTCAGGCCTAAAAACCAGAAGCGGGAACTTTCTGCGTCTACACACACACACACACACATTGAGCCTTCGCTCTTACTCCCAAGACCCTAGTAAGGGCCATATTGCAATTCTATTTGGGTTTTACATTCCAAGTCGTGTGTGTTGTCTTTCAATTCCACACGCACACACATTGAGCCTTCGCTCTTATTCCCAAGACCCTAGTAAGGGTCATATTGCAATTATATTTGGGTTTTACATTACAAGTCGTGTTAGTTATCTTTACATATATACACAGCACCCACACACACGTTGGCGACCTTCGGGCCCATATATATATATATATATATATATATATATATATATATATATATATATATATATATATATATATATATATATATAGTTGTATTACCCTTTCGCTATGTCTTTAAGATTTGGGTTTTAAGGTTCAGCTGTATGAGTAGTCTTTCAATATATACACGACACACACTTACACAATTGAGCCTTTCCGCTCTTAAGATATAGCTATATTTCCCTTTTACAATTTACATTACGCAATTTCCCTTAAGCATTGTCTTTCAATTCGGGTTTTCCCTTGGAGTTGCGTGAGTTTGCATTGCATATTCGCCATACTACGAGTTAGGATGCATATTGCATCAAAGAAAACCCCACACTCCCGTGCAAAAATCGCCCAACTTAGGTCACTTACGCACACACCTAGTTGGCCCTAAAAAGTATAAAATTGAAAGACATAGGCATGTGCAAATCCCACGTGAAATAAAACTTGCAACCAAACAAACAAAACCCAAACACTTCGTGTATTTTCAAAGAGGTTATCTGTTTAAAAATGACTTTGCCAAGCGTACAGACTGACCGTTGCGCATCGGTGCAAGAAGGTCAGTGACGAAAAGAGCTCACTTGCTCACAGTCGCCCTGAATGAGTCAGATTTCAAAAACTTACTTCGCTAGCTTAAGTAAGCTAGCTGGCACACCCCTTTTCATAAAAATGACTTAGACACACGAAAAGGTTCACTTCAGGCCTAAGAACCAGAAGTGAGAATTTTCCATGTCTACAGGATTGGCACGCCCAGTGGGACTGGGCCTTGTGCAGAGTCAGTTCATATAGAAAAACCTCATGAAAAATTTTCAAAGAAAGTGTTTTTAACTTTGTTTGCTGCATTTTCATACTTAGGATTTTTGAAAGCATTTGAAGCATGTCGAGTCCAGGCTCCCAAGAGGTATCTAGCCATGGCTCATGCACATCAAGTTCTCACTCTAGGAGGTTTTCGAAAAAGCAAAACAAACTAGAAGAGATTGAGGACTTGAGAAGGGATTTCGAGGCCAAGATCGCTGCTCTCAGCCAAGAGGCTGAAGCAGGCGACTCATGTTCGTCAAATGGTGAACCAAAGGCCAAGAAAAAATTTGAAAAACCTCACAAACATAAAGAGACTTCCGCAATGGAAGGCAACCAATACCACGAGTCCTTCACACACAAGGACCATAAAGCCCTACAACAACTGCTGAGAGGGCAAAATAAAGAGAAAAAAAGTTACGCCCTATCTGATTTCTTGCCTGTGGACTATGAAACAGACAGTGATAATGAAATACTGAACTTCCATTGGTATGATGGCATGGGAGACCCTAGGTCTCACTTGCAACTTTTCTCTCGTCGAGCCCATAAGAAAAAGAAGGACTCGATGAAATGGGTGTATTGGTTCCCTTTATCCCTCAAAGGCACAGCTGCCAAATGGCTGGCTTCCTACGACCTTAGCCAGTTCGCAAACTTTGAAGAGTTAGCGAACTGCTTTATGCAGAGATTCTCGCATAACGTAGAAGTCACGCCAACTTTAAACACCTTCAGGGATACAAAACAAGGTGTGAACGAAGACGTATATGCATTCATCGTTCATTGGAGGTCTCTCCTAGGTCAAGTGCGAGAGCCAATATTTGAAGGATGCGCAGTCATGCTCATCCTAAATAATTTTAAAAACGAGTTGAAAACCTTTCTCTCGCTTCATGAAATCTCAACTTTCCATAAGTTGATAAAAAAAGCATCCCTTTTCGAAACAAATTTGAAAAGGGGGTGTATGATCACTTATGGAAAGGAAGCGCGATTGTATACGCCGAAAATTCCCGCTCCTGGTTCTTAGGCCTGAAGCGAACCTTTTCGTGTGTCTAAGTCCTAATTAAGCAAAAGGGCGTGCTAGCTAGCTTACTTAAGCTAGCGAAGATATATTTTAAACCTGACTCCTAATGTGGCGACTGTGAGCAAGCAAGCTCTTGTCGTCGCAGAACTCTAGGAATACATGCTTTTGTGGGGCCAAGCACACTGACCACCTTTTTAGCACTTTGTAGGTGTGGGGGTTGATAGATCCTCCCGGATCTAGTCACTTCCCCCACGACCAACCTAGGGTTCGCACTTAAACTGGCTCT
Organism: Brasenia schreberi; assembly: GCA_036023115.1. Classification (NCBI taxonomy): domain Eukaryota; kingdom Viridiplantae; phylum Streptophyta; class Magnoliopsida; order Nymphaeales; family Cabombaceae; genus Brasenia; species Brasenia schreberi. The sequence continues at coordinate 17,264,200 of JAYKKT010000058.1, read as the reverse complement.
AATTATGAGTTGAGGAGCACCTTGAAGTTTTAAAACTGGTTCAGTCGGAGATTCAGCTCTTGGTGGTCCCCGAATGACGACTTGGGCAGGCTTCTTGTAAAGTACAAGAGTGGACGCACAAGTGGGTCGACCAGACTTAGATGAATGCGCTAGTTCTTTTGAAAAGGTGAGGGTACATACCTCCTTTCCTTTCCCACTGCTACTGACGTGCTTGGGAAAGGGTTCTTTAAAGATAGCTTGAGTTGGCTCAGGTTCCGCAGTGACCTGGAGCCGGCCCTCCACTATCAAGTTCTCGATTTTGTTTAAAAGGGAGAAACAACGCTTTGCATCATGGCCTTTGAGCCGATGATACTTGCAAAAACGATTTAAATATCCCCCTTTGGAAGTGACTCCTATAGACGCGCGAAAAATCCCCGCCTCTCACCTTTTCAGGGCTTAGAGCGGATCCTCTCGTGTGTCTAAGGCCTATTTATGTAAACAGGGCGTGCCAGCTAGCTTACCTAAGCTAGCGAAGATATATTCTAAACTGACTTCTAACGTGGCGACTGTGAGCAAGTGAGCTCTTGTCGTCGCAGACCTTCTTGCGCCGATGCGCAAGGGTCAGTCTGTACGCTTTGCAAAAATTGAGTTTTTGGGATAGAAAGCCTACGAAGCGGTTCGAGGTGTCTAATTCGGGTCTTTTAGATGCGATTGCAAATTTTAGATCACGTGGATTTGCACGTGCCTAAGTCTTTCCTTTTATCCCTTTATGGGCCACCTAGTTTGTGTGTTATGAACACTCCACTACATGGGTGAATTCGAGTGGGGCTTGCTTTGATGCAATATGCGTCCTACCTCGTGGTATGGCGTAGATGCAATGCAAACTCACGCTACTCCAAAGGGAAAACCCGAATGTAAAGACAATACTGAAGGGAAATAACCAAAGGGAAATAACCGAAGGAAAATAACCGAAGGGAAATGACTTGTAAAGTAAATGCCGAAGGGAGATATGTATATAGAGTAGGTATATGGGCCCTTACTCGGGTCTTGCAAATAAGAGCGAAGGCTCAATGTGGGTGCGTGCTTGAATTGAAAGACTTACACACACGACATGAAATTAAACCCAAATATAAATTGCAGTATGGCCTTAACTAAGGTCTTGGGAATAAGAGCGAAAGCTCAATGTGTGTGAGTGCTTGAATTGAAGTACTACGCACACAACATGAAATGAAACCCAAATATAACTGCAGTAGGCCTTGACTAAGGTCTTGGGAGTAAGAGCGAAAGCTCAATGTGTGTGAGTGCTTGAATTGAAGTACTACGCACACAACATGAAATGAAACCCAAATATAACTGCAGTAGGCCTTGACTAAGGTCTTGGGAGTAAGAGCGAAAGCTCAATGTGTGTGAGTGCTTGAATTGAAGTACTACGCACACAACATGAAATTAAACCCAAATAGTATAAATCGGCCCTTACTTGGGTCTTTCAAATAAGAGCGAAGGCTCAATGTGTGTGAGTGCTTGAATTGAAAGACTTACACACACGACATGAAATGAAAACCCAAATAGTATAGGTCGGCCCTTACTTGGGTCTTTCAAATAAGAGCGAAGGCTCAATGTGTGTGAGTGCTTGAATTGAAAGACAACACACCCAACTTAAGCAAAACCCTACAAAATTAAAGTATATGTATGTACTTATGTATTAGGGGCTGATTAGGCCCGTGTGTGTTCAAAATCGTGCACAACTAAGAGAGTGCACGTGTGTGAGTGTGCCAAGCCACGTTATTACAAGCGGGGGGAGACTACGCTCCATTATTACAACCCCGTATCGAATTGAATCTCAAGCAAGTATACAACTAAAGACCGAGTTAGGCACTTACTAATAGTTGGTCCGAAGATGCCTTGCTTGAGCGCGGGCTTGGCCTTCGCCTTGGGCTGCAAAAGGGATCTCCGCGAGGTTGAGCGGCAAGAGGTGCTGGCCGAGTGTCCTTGGCGCGCGGAAGAGGCGCTTTGAAGGTGGCCGGCCACTAGAGATGGGCTGTTTTTGGTGTTTGGTTAAAGGACCTAAGTAGGGTCACTAAGGGGAGCTCAAAGGGAGACCTAATGGGGCACTTAAGGTTGGCGGGTTGCTAAGGCGGCTGGGAGTGATGTAGGGGAAGGGAGTGGCCGACTAAGGGAGTTTGGTGGTGGCGGGCGGCTAGGAGTGATGTAGGGGAAGGGAGTTAGCTAGGAGATGGGACCAAGTGGTAGTGGGTAGGGTAAGTGTCTTGGGGTGATGTGGGCAGGTTTTAGGGAGTCGAATAGGGTGGCCGAATGGGACTAAAAGGGCTAGGTGGTGGCAGGTAGTTAGGGAGCTATGGGTTCGGCTGAGTGAGAAGGGTGGCAGCGAGTGGAAGGGCTAATGTTAGGGTGGTAGGCGAGTGGATTAGGTGGCTGAGAGTGGAGAGGGAGTGAAGAAGTAGTAAGGTAGGATGTAGGGGACTTACCGGGTGAAGAAATGGTGGCGGGTGGAAGGGAATCAACCGGATGATGGTGGCGATGGTGGTGGCGTTTGGCTGAAAGGCAGTGGTATAGGTGGTGGCGGGATGTGGAGCAGGTGGAGCAGGTGGGGTTCGGCTGAACTTGGGGAAGGAGAGGACCCGGCTGGGAATGATGGGCTTCTTGGTTGTGAAACCCGCCCCCAAGGGGGGGGGTTTATATAGGGTTGGGTTAGGTCGGTTAGGGCTGGGTTTGGGGTAGTGGTTAGGTGGTTTAGGTAGGGTGGTATAATGATAAGGTGGGCTGGAAAGGGTAGGGCCAGATATTTTAGATACAAGTGGTGTGGGTAGGTTGTGGGCTAGGGGTGGTTTAGAGGTTTAGGGTTTGGTTAGGTGGGTTGGTGCTAGGGTGAGGTTTAGTGGGTTAGGTTAGGTGATTAGGCTAGGATTAGGTAGGTTTAGGGAAATTAACCTAGGTTTAGGGAAGGATTAGGGAAGTGGGTTAGGTGATTAGGTTGGGATTAGGCCGGGATTAGGGAAGTAGGTTAGGTGATTAGGTTCAGATTAGGGGCGGATTAGGGTGGAAGGCTAGGATTAGGTATTTTTGGTTAGGTTTAGGTGAAGGAGCTCCCTTTGCATGGCCCATAGACCTTAACCATATCATGTTGGTGCAGCCCTAGGTTAGGTTTTGGCTAATTACAAGCTTAAACCCACCTAATTAGGCTAACCCACATGATTAACCCCAAACTTGACACACAAGTCAAGCTTAATTACAACACACACTTAATCTTATCCACCCAAACTCTCTCTCACGCCCATAATCCCATGTGAAATTCAAGTGGGCCCCACCTCCATTTATGAGAAGGTGATGTGGGCCATGGATATGGATATTGGATTGGATTTTTGAATCCAAATCCAAATCAAAGTCCATACAAGGGTTTGGATTGGGATCTGGATATATATGGTCCAGATCCGATCCAAACTGAACTCTGACTCCTTCGAGCTGTGTTTGAAACAGACGATTTGTGCGGGGCCTGACAGCATCAATCCTCCGTCTGCGTTGGGTCTTCGCCAACATGATCGTCTGCCTCTGTTTTCGCCTTCCGAAGATGACTTCAAACAAGGTTTCGATGATAATAGGGTCTTGGACGTTCGAGATCCTGGGGGTGTGGATTTGATACAAGAGTTGTTGTGCCGGGCTTGACAGGTGCTCCGGTTCTGGGCTCTCCTTAGCTTTCTTGGACCTGTTTGGATTAGGCCAAGCTGCTTCGGGGTTTCCAAAACATGTTTTAAAAGGGTTTTCAAAAGCCATATTATGTATTTTTGAAATATAAAGTTTAAAACATATATACAGGGTTATCTGGAAGGCTCCTGGGTTTCTAGACTCAAAATAGCCCTTTGGGGCTGCTTTTACAAAACCAGATGGGTTTGAGAAATTCGTGGGATTTCGGGGTGTTTACAGATGCCCCTCTTTGGCCTTGTCCAAATCGATTTGGATAAGGGCAAAGATGACAAACACCCCTTTCAGTGTCTCCCTAGATCTAGCCACGAAGAATATGGGATCGTCCCAATTTTTAGCAAAATCTCAATTTACAAAAACTCTGGTAGGAGGAGATATTACGCCAAAGGGATTGTACTATGGAGTCTGGTCCTATATGGGATCATGTTTATGCAAGTACCATGCGTGGAATGCAGATGACATGGGTGTGGTGCCAAGAGTGGCGACCTCCCAGAGACCAGATGTGGTCGAACTCTAGAGACTTATAAGGCCTACTGCTCTAAGTGAGCAAAATCCTATGCTGTTCGATGTTCAGTTTTCAAAACTTATTTACAAAACTATTTACAAAAGGGACAACTGTCTTGAGCCTCGATCCTAAGGATCTCGAGCTCCTAGTGCTTGCCCTTGTTTGAGTCTTAACACTCGCTTATCTAGCGGAGGTTTTATAAGAAAACAAGGCATATTTCAAATTCCTATGCCTTACTCGAAACGTCGAATTCTCAAACAAGACGAAATTCAAGTAAGTAAGTCCTATTTTTACTTTAGGATTCCTCGAAATGAATCATGCTTTAGCTTGGGATAAGCTAGGGATGGGAAAGAGACACCACGGTCCCTTCTGAAACGTCCTGTGGTTTGAGGCACAGAAGGCGGAAAACTGCTCTTTTTGAGCTTTTTGGCCTCTTTTTCCTTTTTTTTTCATCGAGGGTCTTCCTTTGGGAGTATTTTTTCTTTAATCCCTCTTTTTTACAAGAGAATCGATTTTTCTTTCGAATTCTGGTTTCTTTCTTTTGGAAAGAGAATTTGAATGGGAAATTCCCTTTATTTGGGCTTTTGTTTTCCTTTTGGAAGGAGAAGAGAAGAGGGGAGGACTTATCCCAAGCCTACACTCGATCCATTCCAGATCAGCCTATTTAGAAATAGCCCGTACCACTTGCAAGTATCTGGCTATGTTGAACTAGGCCTTTCTTTGTAAGAAGAAGGATTTTGAAATGTAACCACGATTTTGAAGCTCTTTCACAAGTGTGAATTCTCTCACTCAGGGTCACACGAGTTTGCCTTTGCACCTTATTCACATGTCTCAGGGCAGCTATCCCTAAAAATTTTTGAAAATTGGAATTTAATCCAAATCCTACACATGATACTTCTTTAAGTATTGAACATTGATAGGATCTGCTAAATTCCTACCTTCTACATCGATCAACCAATACGAGTTGTTCGTAGTGGTTGCTCGTACAACATAGGGTCCACCCCAGTTGGGGCACCACTTGCCTAGGGAGTGTGGGCCACGATGATGGATGGTTTTTAAGACCAGATCTCCCACTTCAAAGTGGCGAGGTCTCATGTGTTTGCTATAATGTCGGGCTATCCTTCGCCGGTATGCACGAGCATGATCCATGGCAAGGAGTCGCCTCTCATCTAGCAAATCTAATTCGGCCATCCTAGCATGCTGAAGCGTCTCTAGGGGGAGGTTGAGTGCAATGGATGTATAAAATGAATGCAGTTGGGTATGAATGGGAAGAATGGTGATTGTGCCATAGACCAATTCGAATGGTGTGGCATTCGTGGGAGTCTGGATGGAAGTCCTATAAGCCCATAAGGCTTCATCCAGCTTCTCGTGCCACATCCTACCCTTCTCTAAGGTTTTCTCAATTATGCTAATGAGAGTCTTGTTTGTGGCTTCGGCTTGGCCGTTGCCTTGAGGGAAGTAGGGCGAGGAGAAGTGGTGAGTTATGCCATACGTGTTGCACAACTTAACCATCCGCTCGTTCTTGAATGGGGTGCCATTATCAAACACAAGGTCTCGTGGAACCCCAAATCGAGCCAAGATATTCCTCCTGATGAAAGCCACCACATGTTGCCCCATCACATTCGTTAGGGAAATGGCTTCCACCCACTTGGAGAAATACTCCATGGCTGCTAAAATAAATCGATGCCCATTCGAGGCCTTTGGAAATATTGGGCCTACGATGTCAAACGCCCACATGGTAAATGGCCCGGGGCTGACCACGGAATGCAATGCAGATGATGGGATATGAATGGCGTGCCCATGCACTTGACATGGATGACACTTCCTAACATGATCGTGGCAATCCTTTTTCAGGGTGGACCAAAAATAGCCCCCTCTAAGTATTTTCATTGCCATCATGTTGGCATTAACATGACCTCCACATTCTCCATCGTGGAACTCATGCATCACTATCCTAGCCTCCTCTAGGTCGATACACCTAAGCAGAATGCCGGTAAAACTTTTTTTGTATAAGACCCCACCCACAATGGTGTATCGGGTCGAAATCTTACGAATGAATGCCTTATCTTTGGATGTGGCATCCTCGGTGAATCCCCCGTTTTCTAAAAACTGTTTGATGTCATAAAACCAGGGTTTTTCAATAGACTCTGGGTTATTTTGGCAAATATCCAAGTCGTGTGTGGATGGGTGGGGCGCATGCCATATTTCCAAAGATCTGGTCCCTGAAATGGGATCGACCTTCAGGGCTGAACCCAAGGAGGAGAGGGCGTCGGTGATGCCATTGTCCTCTCTTCCTACGTGTGTGAGTTTACACGACTGGAAGGATTGGACCAATCGAGTGGCCAACTCGTGATATGGAAGTAGTTTCTCATTACGTACTTGCCAAATTTTCAAAACCTGGTTTATGACAAGGAGCAAATCTCCAAAGACCTCAATGCATGATGCCCCTAGAGTTTTCGAAATTCTTAAGCCTTGTATGAGTGCTTCATACTCAGCTACGTTGTTGGAACATTCGAAATCTAAGCGGACTGCTATGGGAATCTCGCCCTTTTCAGGGAAGATTAGGATGACCCCAGCACCAGCCCCTCGTTGGTTTCGTGCCCCATCGAAGTGCATCTTTCACACTTGGTTTTCGAAAGAATTTGCCAAAATGTGATTTTGAAAATGGTTTTGCAATATGCCTTCATCAGGCATTTCAACAAGAGTGGGATATGCGTCCTCTAAGGGAAACTCAGCCACGTAATCTGCTAGGGCTTGCCCCTTAGTGGAGATCTGGTGATGGTATTTCAGATCATACTCCATTAGAAGGAGTTGCCATTTGCCCAATCTACCCATGAGAATGGGTTTTTCGAATAAGTGCTTGATTGGATCAAGCTTGAACACTATCCAGATCTCATGATCTAGAAAATAGTGTCTGAATTTTTGGCAGGCCCAGACTAGGGCCAAGCACGTCTTCTCCATGGCTTGATAATTTCGTTCATAAGCCAAGAGAGTTTTCGAAATATAGTAGATGGCATACTCCTTATGGGTGTCATCCTCGTATTGAGCCAACAGGGCTCCTAAAGCATTAGCATGCACGGAGATGTATAATAAAAGCGATTTTCCTTGCTTTGGAGGGTTCAAAACGGGGGGATTAACCAAGTATGCCTTCAGTCTCTCGAAGAACTTTTGGCATTCGTCGTCCCATAAGAATTTCGTGCCCTTCCTCAATAGTTTGTTGAAGGGTTCGCATCTAGTTGCCAGATTCGATATGAATCGGCGAACGGATTGTAAACGACCGTGGAGGCTACGGATTTGGGTGAGATTGGAGGGTGGAGCCATGTCTATGATGGCTCGACACTTAGAGGGGTCAACTTCTATTCCCCTTTGGCTCACCATAAAGCCTAGAAGCTTCCCTGATTCTACCCCGAACACACATTTTTGAGGGTTTAGCTTTACTTTGTAAAGCCTAAGCCTTTCGAAAATCTTTTGTAAACATTCGATGTGACTGCATCGGGTTTTGGATTTTGCCAAGAGATCATCTACATACACTTCTACGAGCTCATGAATCTGATCATGGAAGATCGTGGTCATGGCTCATTGGTATGTTGCGCCGGCATTTTTCAAACCAAAGGGCATGACTGTATGGCGGTCTTACCCTGATCTCGTGGGCTTAGTTTGATTTGATTATAGCCTGAATAGCCATCCATGAATGAAAACATTTCATGATTTGCAGTACTATCGACTATCAAATCTATGTTTGGTAAAGGATAATTATCCTTTGGAGTGGCTTTATTCAGGTTTCTGAAGTCGATGCATATTCGAATTTTCCCATTGGTTTTTCGAACTACAACAATATTTGACAACCAATCAGAATACGCAATGGGTTTTATAAATCTATCTTTTAGCAGATCTTCTTAACCCTCTTTGACTTGCGTGTGTACATTCGGGTGTATTTTCCTAAGCTTCTGCTTTATGGGTTTTACACCTGCATCTAAGGGAAGACGATGTTCAACAATGCTGGGATCTATGCCCGGCATGTCTTCATACGTCCATGCAAACACATCTAAATAGGTTCGTAGAAAGGCAATGAATGCTAACCTTTCAGTTTCATGCAAGCACACGCCTATTTTGATGGTTTTTGGATTGGAATCATCCCCTAGGTTCACCTCTATGAAATCTCCTCCTACTGATTGGGAAGGTTTTTCAAAATCGAGAATTTTATGAAATTCTAGGAGCTCAGAAGTGGGATCTTCCTCCAGGGGATCCACTTCTGGGCTTTGATCATTCTCGTGGGCTATAGACCCGAGGGAATTTGATGCGTGGTTTTCAAAATGACCTGGTTTTGTACATGGATTTTCAAGTGATTTCGAAATTTTTGGTCTGGCTATGCAGACGACGTTTCTTTCGAAATCATTTCTTTTGCCAAAGTCCTACCAGGAGCAGCTATGTACAAAATCTTTTTGGTATTTTCCAAATTTTCGATTTTTTTAGGTTTTTGTAAAACAAGAACTTTGGGAACTATACAAAGCACTCTTTTTTCGAGTTTTTGTTTTTGGTTTTTCTTGTTTTTCGATTTTTTGTTTTTGGTTTTTCTTGTTTTTCGATTTTTTTGATTTTAAGCTTTTCAAATGTTTTTGTATTTTTAGAAAAGGGATCTTCCGTCATACCTACAAAGAGAAAACACTACGGGTTAGACTCGGAATAGGAGATCTAAATCGTAGGTCTCTTCTAAGGCAGGTTCCGGGGCACCCTTGACCCAGGTGGTCACAGGGGGTGGCTTCAGCGGTATTCAGGGAGTATAGCCGATCCCATATCGGCTTGGATTGGCCCTAGGAAGGATGGGCTCTAGGAGACCCTGGTTCTGTGCCCATGGACTCTTGTAGGGCGTGTAGCCCATGTTTAACAACATGTTCCATGACTTTTTATTTTTCGAAAAAGTTTGATACAAGTCGTGGTCCTGGAACATGCTATCGTCCATATTGTGCTCATATGGCCTCTTGTCCAGGTGCTTTGGAAATAGGGAACGCTTGGGTTTTCCTAGAAGGATTAGAATCGGGAGGGGGCCTGCTTTGGGCGGCCCCTTCACACATACAACCTTCCTAGGGTTGTTCAACACGAGCCGAGGTGGCTCAACCATAATTTGCCCCAGGTTTGCCTCATGGGCCTGGGAGCTCGATAAACAAGGGGAGTTTATGATCCCCTGAAGCTGTGGGTGACTCTCACCTAGGATCACTACGACCTGGTCCCTAAAAGGGATCTTGACATACATGTGGAAGGTCGATGGCACAGCGCACAAACTGTGTATCCAGGGCCTTCCTAGCAACAGGTTATAATGGGGGTGGATGTCTAAGACATGGAACACCCCCGTGTCCAAGACATGTGAATAGGAATCTTTGAAAGGTGGTTTTCGAAGTCATAAGGATTTAGGATGACTTTGTCCTTATCTACTTTTGGCAGAACACTAGGGATACATGCTTTTGAGGGGCCAGGCACATTGACCACCTTTTGAGTACCTTGAAGCTGCGGGGGTTGATAGATCCTCCTGGATCTAATGACTTCCCCCACGACCAGCCTAGGGTTCGCGCTAAATTTGGCTCTAAGGATGAGCTGAGGAGAACCTTAGATTTTCAAAATTGGTTTTACCGTGGATTTCACTTTTGGTGGTCCCCTAATGACGACTTGGGCGGGCTTCTTGTATAGTACAAGAATGGGCGCACAAGTAGGTCGACCAGACTCTGGTTTTTGAGCTAGTTCCTTGGAAATGGTGAGGGTACATACCTCCTTTCCTTTCCCACTGCCACTGGCGTGTTTGGGAAAGGGTTCCTTGAAGATAGCTTGAGGTGGCTCAGGTTCCGCAGTGACCTAGAGCCGACCTTCTGCTATCAAGTTTTCAATTTTATTTAAGAGGGAGAAGCAGCGTTTGATTTCATGGCCTTTGAGCCGATGATACTTACAAAATCGGTTTAAATAGCCTCCTTTGGAAGTGACTCCTTCGGGGATTTCAGGGAGTTCTATCATGCCCTGGGCAAGTAGGAGGTCTAGGACCTCTGACACAGGTTGCCCCAGCGGAGTATACTCCCGTTTTTCAACCGGTTTTTGAAAGTTTCGCCCATTCTTATTTTCTAACTTTTCAAAATTTTTGGAAGTGCCTGCCATGCCTAGATCCACCCGGACATTGGCGATTTTATGGGGCTTTGCCCCTTTGTCCGTCGTGGGTAGCCCGTATGCGATGGGCTTTTCCAAGCGGGTTTTTGGAATGGCACTTCCTTTCCACAAGTGATCGTATGTCCCTTTTCGCAAGTTGGTTTCGAAAAGGGAGGCCTTTTTTATCAACTTATGGAAAGTTGAGATCTCATGGAGCGAGAGAAGGGTTTTTAACTCGCTTTTAAAGTTATCCAGGATGAGCATGACTGTGCATCCTTCGGATATGGGCTCTCGCACTTGGCCCAAAAGCGACCTCCATCTTATAATGAAGGCATGCACGTCTTCGTTCATGCCTTGCTTTGTATCCCTTAAGGTATTCAGAGTCGGCGTGACTTCTACGTTGTGTGCAAATCTTTGCATGAAGCAGTTCGCTAACTCTTCAAAAGTAGCGAACTGGCTTAAGTCGTAGGAAGCCAGTCATTTGGCAGCTGTGCCTTTAAGGGATAAAGGGAACCAATACACCCATTTCATCGAGTCCTTTTTTTTCTTATGGGCTCGACGCGAGAAAAGCTGCAAGTGAGACCTAGGGTCTCCCATGCCATCATACCGATGGAAGTTCGGTATTTCATCGTCACTGTCTGTTTCATAATCCATAGGAAGGAAATCAGACAGGGCGTAGTTTCTTTTCTCTTTATTCTGCCCTTTTAGCAACTGTTGTAGGGCTTTACGGTCCTTTTACGGTCATTTTGTGTGAAGGACTCGTGGTATTGGTTGCCATCCATTACGGAGGCCTCTTTGTGCTTGCGAGGTTTTTCAGATTTTTTCTTAGGCCTTTGTTCACCGTTTGATGAACATGAATCGCCTACTTCAGCCTCTTGGCTGAGAGCATCGATTTTGGCCTCAAACTCCCTTCTCAAGTCCTCGATCTCATCTAGTTTTATTTTGTTTTTGAAAATCCTCCTAGAGTGAGAACTTGATGCGCATGAGCCTTGGCTCGACACTTCACTTCGATTGGATTTTGACATGCTTTTCAAGCTTTTTCAAAATGTCCTAAGTACAAGCAAAGAAAACAAGTTAAAATGACACCTTTTTGTAAAATTTTCGCAAGACTCCTACCTTAAAACTTGATTTTTGAAAGGCTCACGTCCCACCGGGCGTGCCAATCTCTGTAGACGCGCGAAAAATCCCTGCCTCTCACCTTTTCAGGGCTTGGAGCGGATCCTCTCATGTGTCTAAGGCCTATTTATGTAAACAGGGTGTGCCAGCTAGCTTACCTAAGCTAGCGAAGATATATTCTAAACTGACTTCTAACGTGGCGACTGTGAGCAAGTGAGCTCTTGTCGTCGCAGACCTTCTTGCGCCGATGCGTAAGGGTCAGTCTGTACGCTTTGCAAAAATCGACTTTTTGGGATAGAAAGCCTACGAAGCGGTTCGAGGTGTCTAATTCGGGTCTTTTAGATGCGATTGCAAATTTTAGATCACGTGGATTTGCACGTGCCTAAGTCTTTCCTTTTATCCCTTTATGGGCCACCTAGTTTGTGTGTTATGAACACTCCACTACAGGGGAGAATTCGAGCGGGGCTTGCTTTGATGCAATATGCGTCCTACCTCGTGGTATGGCGTAGATGCAATGCAAACTCACGCTACTCCAAAGGGAAAACCCGAATGTAAAGACAATACTGAAGGGAAATAAATGAAGGGAAATGACTTGTAAAGTAAATGTCGAAGGGAGATATGTATATAGAGTAGGTATATGGGCCCTTACTCGGGTCTTGCAAATAAGAGCGAAGGCTCAATGTGGGTGCGTGCTTGAATTGAAAGACTTACACACACGACATGAAATTAAACCCAAATATAAATTGCAGTATGGCCTTAACTAAGGTCTTGGGAATAAGAGCGAAAGCTCAATGTGTGTGAGTGCTTGAATTGAAGTACTATGCACACAACATGAAATGAAACCCAAATATAACTGCAGTAGGCCTTGACTAAGGTCTTGGGAGTAAGAGCGAAAGCTCAATGTGTGTGAGTGCTTGAATTGAAGTACTACGCACACAACATGAAATTAAACCCAAATAGTATAAATCGGCCCTTACTTGGGTCTTTCAAATAAGAGCGAAGGCTCAATGTGTGTGAGTGCTTGAATTGAAAGACTTACACACACGACATGAAATGAAAACCCAAATAGTATAGGTCGGCCCTTACTTGGGTCTTTCAAATAAGAGCGAAGGCTCAATGTGTGTGAGTGCTTGAATTGAAAGACAACACACCCAACTTAAGCAAAACCCTACAAAATTAAAGTATATGTATGTACTTATGTATTAGGGGCTGATTAGGCCCGTGTGTGTTCAAAATCGTTTACAACTAAGAGAGTGCACGTGTGTGGGTGTGCCAAGCCACGTTATTACAAGCGGGGGGAGACTACGCTCCGTTATTACAACCCCGTATCGAATTGAATCTCAAGCAAGTATACAACTAAAGACCGAGTTAGGCACTTACTAATAGCTGGTCCGAAGATGCCTTGCTTGAGCGCGGGCTTGGAATTCGCCTTGGGTTGCAAAAGGATGCTCCGCGAGGTTGAGCGGCAAGAGGTGCTGGCCGAGTGTCCTTGGCACGCGGAAGAGGCGCTTTGAAGGTGGCCGACCACTAGAGATGGGTTGTTTTTTGTGTGTTTGGTTAAAGGACCTAAGTAGGGTCACTAAGGGGAGCTCAAAGGGAGACCTAATGGGGCACTTAAGGTTGGCGGGTTGCTAAGGCGGCTGGGAGTGATGTAGGGGAAGGGAGTGGCCGACTAAGGGAGTTTGGTGGTGGCGGGCGGCTAGGAGTGATGTAGGGGAAGGGAGTTAGCTAGGAGATGGGACCAAGTGGTAGTGGGTAGGGTAAGTGTCTTGGGGTGATGTGGGCAGGTTTTAGGGAGTCGAATAGGGTGGCCGAATGGGACTAAAAGGGCTAGGTGGTGGCAGGTAGTTAGGGAGCTATGGGTTCGGTTGAGTGAGAAGGGTGGCAGCGAGTGGAAGGGCTAATGTTAGGGTGGTAGGGGAGTGGATTAGGTGGCTAATAGTGGAGAGGGAGTGAAGAAGTAGTAAGGTAGGATGTAGGGGACTTACCGGGTGAAGAAATGGTGGCGGGTGGAAGGGAATCAACCGGATGATGGTGGCGATGGTGGTGGCGTTCGGCTGAAAGGCAGTGGTGTAGGTGGTGGCGGGATGTGGAGCAGGTGGAGCAGGTGGGGTTCGGCTGAACTTGGGGAAGGAGAGGACCCGGCTGGGAATGATGGGCTTCTTGGTTGTGAAACCCGCCCCCAAGGGGGGGGGGGTTATATAGGGCTGGGTTAGGTCGGTTAGGGCTGGGTTTGGGGTAGTGGTTAGGTGGTTTAGGTAGGGTGGTATGATGATAAGGTGGGCTGGAAAGGGTAGGTGCAGATATTTTAGATACAAGTGGTTTGGGAAGGTTGTGGGCTAGGGGTGGTTTAGAGGTTTAGGGTTTGGTTAGGTGGGTTGGTTCTAGGGTGAGGTTTAGTGGGTTAGGTTAGGTGATTAGGCTAGGATTAGGCTAGGTTTAGGGAAATTAACCTAGGTTTAGGGAAGGATTAGGGAAGTGGGTTAGGTGATTAGGTTGGGATTAGGCCGGGATTAGGGAAGTGGGTTAGGTGATTAGGTTGGGATTAGGCCGGGATTAGGGAAGTAGGTTAGGTGATTAGGTTCAGATTAGGGGCGGATTAGGGTGGAAGGCTAGGATTAGGTATTTTTGGTTAGGTTTAGGTGAAGGAGCTCCCTTTGCATGGCCCATAGACCTTAACCATATCATGTTGGTGCAGCCCTAGGTTAGGTTTTGGCTAATTACAAGCTTAAACTCACCTAATTAGGCTAACCCACATGATTAACCCCAAACTTGACACACAAGTTGAGCTTAATTACAACACACTTAATCTTATCCACCCCCTCTCTCTCTCATGCCCATAATCCCACGCGAAATTCAAGTGGGCCCCACCTCCATTTATGAGAAGGTGATGTGGGCCATGGATATGGATATTGGATTGGATTTTTGAATCCAAATCCAAATCCAAGTCCATACATGGGTTTGGATTGGGATCTAGATATATATGGTCCAGATCCGATCCAAACTGAACTCTGACTCCTTCGAGCTGTGTTTGAAACAGATGGTTTGTGTGGGGCCTGACAGCATCAGTGCTCCGTCTGCGTTGGGTCTTCGCCAACATGATCGTCTGCCTCTGTTTTCGCCTTCCGGAGATGACTTCAAATAAGGTTTCGATGATAACAGGGTCTTGGACGTTCGAGATCCTGGGGGTGTGGATTTGATACAAGAGTTGTTGTGCCGGGCTCGACAGGTGCTCCGGTTCCGGGCTCTCCTTAGCTCTCTTGGTCCTGTCTGGATTAGGCCAAGCTACTTCGGGGTTTCCAAAACATGTTTTAAAAGGGTTTTCAAAAGCCATATTATGTATTTTTGAAATATAAAGTTTAAAACATATATACAGGGTTATCTGGAAGGCTCCTGGGTTTCCAGACTCAAAATAGCCCTTTGGGGCTGCTTTTACAAAACCAGATGGGTTTGAGAAATTCGTGGGATTTTGGGGTGTTTACAACTCCCTCGGGGATTTCAGGAAGTTCAATCATGCCTTGGGCAAGTAGGAGGTCTAGGACCTCCGACACAGGTTGCCCCAGTGGAGTGTACTCCTGTTTTTCAATTGGTTTTTGAAAATTTCTCTCCCTTTTGTTTTCTAGTTTTTCAAAATTTTTGGAAGTACCCGCCACACCTGGATCCACCCGGACATTGGCGATTTTATGGGGCTTTGCCCCTCTATCCATCGTGGGTAGCCCATAAGTGATGGGCTTTTCCAAGCGGGTTTTGGAAATGACACTTCCTTTCCATAAGTGATCATATATCCCCTTTTTCAAGTTTGTTTCGAAAAGGGATGCTTTTTTGATCAACTTATGGAAAGTTGAGATCTCATGAAGCGAGAGAAGGGTCTTTAGCTCGCTTTTAAAATTATCCAGGATGAGCATGACTGCCCATCCTTCGGATATGGGCTCTCGCACTTGGCCCAAAAGGGACCTCCATCGAATGATGAAGGCATGTACGTCTTCGTTCATGCCTTGCTTCGTATCCCTTAAAGTGTTTAAAGTCGGTGTGACTTCTACATTATGTGCAAATCTTTGCATGAAGCAGTTCGCTAACTCTTCAAAAGTAGCGAACTGGCTTAAATCGTAGGAAGCCAGCCATTTGGCAGCTGTGCCTTTAAGGGATAAAGGGAACCAATACACCCATTTCATCGAGTCCTTTTTCTTCTTATGGGCTCGATGCGAGAAAAGTTGCAAGTGAGACCTAGGGTCTCCCATGCCATCATACCGATGGAAGTTCGGTATTTCATCGTCACTGTCTATTTCGTAATCCATGGGAAGGAAATCAGACAGGGCATAACTCCTTTTCTCTTTATTTTGCCCTTTCAGCAGCTGCTATAGGGCTTTACGGTCCTTTTGTGTGAAGAACTCGTGGTATTGGTTGCCTTTCATTACGGAGGCCTCTTTGTGCTTGCGAGGTTTTTCAGTCTTTTTCTTGGCCCTTTGTTCACCATTCGATGAACATGAATCGCCTACTTCAGCCTCTTGGCTGAGAGCATCGATTTTGCCCTTTCAGCAGTTGCTATAGGGCTTTACGTTCCTCTTGTGTGAAGGACTCGTGGTATTGGTTGCCTTTCATTACGGAGGCCTCTTTGTGCTTGCGAGGTTTTTCAGTCTTTTACTTAGCCCTTTGTTCACCATTCGATGAACATGAATCGCCTACTTCAGCCTCTTGGCTGAGAGCATCGATTTTGGCTTCGAATTCCCTTCTCAAGTCCTCTATCTCGTCTAGTTTGATCTTATTTTTCAAAATCCTCCTAGAGTGAGAACTTGATGTGCATGAGCCTTGGCTCGACACTTCACTTGGGTTGTATTTTGACATGCTTTCAAGCTTTTCAAAATTTCCTAAGTACAAGTAAAGAAAAGAGTTAAAACAACACCTTTTTGAAAAATTTTCGCAAGTTTCCTAGAGTAACTCAATTTTTAAAAGACCCACGTCCCACCGGGAATGCCAAATAACTGTAGACGCCAAAAATTCCCGCTCCTGGTTCTTAGGCATGAAGCGAACTTTTTCGTGTGTCTAAGTCCTAATTAAGCAAAAGGGCATGCCAGCTAGCTTACTTAAGATAGCTAAGATATATTTTAAACCTGACTCCTAACATGGCGACTATGAGCAAGCAAGCTCTTGTCGTCGCAGACCTTCTTGCACCGATGCACAAGGGTCAGTCTGTACGCTTTTAAAATCGAGTTTTTGAGTGTAAGAACCTACGAAAATGGTTTGAGGTGTTTGATTCGGGTTTGTTTTTGGTATGATTTTCAGATTTTAGTTCACGTGCATTTGCACGTGCTTAAGTCTTTCTTTTTATCCCTTTTTGGGCCAACTAGGTGTGTGTTATGAACACTCAGCCTAAGTGTGGCGACTTTGAGCGGGAGTATGGGGTTTGCTCTGATGCAATATGCGTCCTAACTCGTGGTATGGCGTATATGCAATGCAAACTCACACAACTCCAAAGGGAAAACCCGAATTTAAAAGACAATGCCGAAGGGAAATGACTTGTAATGGAAATTGCCGAAGGGAAATGACTTGTAATGGAAATTACTGAAGGGAAATGACTTGTAAATGTAAATTGCCGAAGGGAAATTGCAAAAGGGAAATATGGCTATATCTTAAGAGCGGAAAGGCTCAATAGTGCAAGTGTGTGCCATGTATATATGTAAAGACTACGCACACTGTTGAACCTTAAAACCCAAATCTTAATGACATAGCCGAAAGGGAAATACATATATAATATATATGGGCCCTTACTTGGGTCTTGCAAATAAGAGCGAAGGCTCAATGTGGGTGCGTGTGAAAATGTAAAGACAACACACATGACTTCAAATGAAACCCAAATATAAATTGTAATATGGCCTTAACTAAGGTCTTGGGAATAAGAGCGAAAGCTCAATGTGTGTGAGTGCAAGAATGGAAGTACTACACACACGACATGAAATTAAACCCAAATATAAATTGCAATATGGCCTTAACTAAGGTCTTGGGAATAAGAGAGAAAGCTCAATGTGTGTGAGTGCGAGAATGGAAGTACTACACACACGACATGAAATTAAACCCAAGGAAAGTATAACACGGCCCTTACTTGGGTCTTGCAAATAAGAGCGAAGGCTCAATGTGTGTGAGTGTGAGAATTGAAAGACAACACACACAACTCAAGCAAAAACCCTACGCAACTTAAAGTACATAAATAAACTTATATCTTAAGGGCTGATTAGGCCCGTGTGTGTTCAAAATCGTGTACAACTAAGAGCGAGGTAGGCTCAAGTGCACGTGTGTGTGTGGGTGTGCCAAGCCACGTTATTACAAGCGGGGGGAGACAATGCTCCGTTATTACAACCCCGTATCAAATTTAATTTAACTTAAGCAAGTCTACAAATGAGGACCGCGTTAGGCACTTACTTATAGTCGATCCGGAGGTGACTTGCTTGAGCGTGGGCTTGGGCTTCACCTTGGGCTGCAAGAGGGAGCTCCTCGGAATGGCACGGCAAAGGGGTGTGTTGGTCGGGTGACAAGGAAGCGCGGGTGTGGCTCCTTGGAGCTTGCCGGCTGCTAGGGGGTGCTGCCGTGATGCCTAGGGCTGAAGTGATTAAGGAGGGTCACTAAGGTATAGGGTTGGTGCTAGGGAAGGTGGCGCTAAGGGGAGCCTAAAGGGAAGTCTAAGGAAGAGGGTGTGGCTGGTCGGGGGACTTGGGTGTAGTCGACTGTGATTGGCCGACTAGGGGTGGTTTAAATGGTGGCCGGCTATGGTAGCTAGGGGATGTCATGGATGGGAAAGGAGCTAGCTAGGGTGTTGTGGGAGGTGGAGTTAATGGGTGACTAAGAGTGGAGGGGGCTGGTCCTAGGGAGCAAGGTAAGGTGGCCGGGTTGTCACTAGGGGAAAGGTAGAGGATCGGGTAGTGTAGGGTTGTGGTGTCTAGCCGAATGGGGAAGGGTGGCGGGAAGGTTGTGTTGGCGAGGTGTTGTGGTGGTATGGGTGATTGAGAGTGGAGGGGGAGTGAAGAGGAGGTGGAGTTGGGTTGAGGTACTAACCGGATGGTTGAGGGAGGTCGGTGTGTGGAAGAAGGGCAGTCGGGTGGAAGGAAGGGAGCTGGCCGGGCGACTGTGGTGGCGATGTGGAAGGGAGTAGGCCGGAAGGTGGAGGTGGTGCGAGGTGGAGCTGGCTGGGGGTAGTGGTGGTACAGGTGGAAGAAGGGAGCAAGGTGAGAGAACTCGGCTGACCCAAGAGCTGGATGGGAGAAGATGAAAAACCCGCCCACTAGGGGGGGGGGGGTTATAGATTTTTCAAAGGGCGGTTGGGAGTGGTTTTGAGAGGGTGGTAAGGTGGTTAGGTGGTGGTGGTGTGGTGATAAGGTGGGCTGGTTTTGAGGAGGGGCCAGATATTTTGCTTTAAGGGGTTTTAGGGATATGGTGTGCTAGGTTTAGGTGGGGTGGTTTAGGGGTTTAGGGCTTAGCTAGGTGGGTTGGTTTTGGGGTGAGGTTTAGTGAGGTGGGTTAGGTGTTTAGGCTAGGATTAGGTTAGGATTAAGGGAATTAGGCTAGGATTAGGTTAGGATTAAGGGAATTAGGCTAGGTTTAGGGAAGGATTAGGGAGGTGGGTTAGGTGATTAGGCTAGGATTAGGCCGAGATTAGGGAAGTGGGTTAGGTGATTAGGCTAGGATTAGGCCGAGATTAGGGTAAAAGGCTAGGATTAGGGGTTTTGGCTTAGGATTGGGTTAGGGAGCTCCCTTTGCATAACCCATAGACTTCATTGCATCATGTTGGTGCAACCCTAGGTTTGGTTTTTGGCTAATACAAGCTTAAACCCATACTAATTAGGCTAACCCACATGATTAACCCCAAACTTGACACACAAGTCAAGCTTAATACAATTCCCCTCATGCTTATCCTCCCCATTCTCTCTCATGTCCATAATCCCACGTGAATTTCAAGTGGGCCCCACCTCCATTTATGAGAAGGTGATGTGGGCCATGGATGTGGATATTGGATTGGATCTCTGGATCCAAATCCACATATACGTTTGGATCGGGATCTGGATATATATGGTCCAGATCCAATCCAAACTGAATTCTGCGGTTTGTGCAGGGTCTGACAACATCAATACTCCGTCTGCGTTGGGTCTTCGCCAACATGGTCGTCCGCTTCTGTTTTCACCTTTCGGAGATGATTT
Organism: Brasenia schreberi; assembly: GCA_036023115.1. Lineage (NCBI taxonomy): Eukaryota > Viridiplantae > Streptophyta > Magnoliopsida > Nymphaeales > Cabombaceae > Brasenia > Brasenia schreberi. The sequence goes on along the minus strand of JAYKKT010000058.1, from coordinate 17,244,574 downwards.
CAAATGGATTTTTGATGATAATAGGGTCTTGGATGTTCGAGATCTTGGGGGTGGATTCAACACGAGAGTTGCTGTGCCGGGCTCGATATGTGCTCCGGTTCTGGGCTCTCTTTGGCTCTTCTGGGATGCCTGGAAGGCTCCTGGGTTTCCAGACTCAAAATAGCCCTTTGGGACTGCTTTTACAAAACCAGGTTGATTTGAGAAGTTCGTGGGATTTCGGGGTGTTTACAGCGGTTTCGAAAACTCGCTTGGAGAAGCCCAACACTTATGGGCTACCCACTGCGGACAAAGGGGCAAAACCCCATAAAATCGCCAATGTCCGGGTGGATCCGAGCCCGGCAAGTGCTTCAAAAGGTTTTGAAAAATTAGAAAATAAAAAGGAGAGGAGTTTTCAAAAACCCTTCAAAAGACAGGAGTACACTCGCTGGGGCAACCTTTATCGGAGGTCCTAGACCTCCTACTTACCCAAGGCATGATCGAACTCCCTGAGATTCTCGAGGGAGTCACTTTGAAGGGGGGGGGGGGGGTTAAACAAATTCTACAAGTATCATCGGCTCAAAGGCCATGATACAAGGCATTGTTTCTCCCTCCCAAATAAAATTGAGAACTTGATAGTAGAAGGCCAGCTCCAGGTCGCTGAAGAACCTGATCCTGCCCAAGCTATCTTCAAAGAACCCTTCCCCAAGCACGCAAGTACCAGTGGAAGGGAAAAGAGGTATGTGCTCTCACGATTTCAAAGAATCTAGCGCATGCATGTGAGTCTGGTTTGTCTACTTGTGCATCTACTCATATACTTTATAAAAAACCCACACAAGTAGTCATCCGGGGACCACCAAAAGTTTCGTCCCCGATTAAACCAGTTTTATCCCTTCAAGGTGCTCCAAATCTCTCGATTAGAGCCATGTTAAGTGCGAAACCTAGGTTGATCGTGGGGGAGGTGACAAGATCCGGGAGGATCTACCAACCCCCACATCTGCAAAGTGCTAAAAAGGTGGTCTGTGTGCCTGGCCCCTCAAAAGCATGTATTCTTAGAGTTCTGCAAAAAATGAACAAAGGAAATGTCGTTTTATAGGTATATGACTTCGAAAACCATCTTTTAAAGATTCCTATCAACATGTCCATCCTAGAGCTAATACAAACTTTGTGTAGGCATAGACTAGTGTTAGAGAAAATTCTAGAAAGAGCAAGAGTTAGTTCGAACATTACCCCAAAATCCTTGTCCAAACAAGTGGCCTCCATAGGAGCAAAAACTCCCATCATATTCTCAAAAGACGATGTAGAAAGACCCTACGAGTCCCATAACCAGGCCCTACATATTGAGGTGGTTCTGAATAACCACTCTCTAGATAGGTGCCTTGTCGATGGGGGAGGAGGACTCAACATCCTTCCACTTCATGTGGCAAACCAAATTGGAGTCACCTTTACATCCATAAACCCAAGCCCCATCGTCATCACTGGATACGATGGGAATGCGTCTAGACCACTAGGATCTATCGAACTCCCCAAAGAAACGGGAGGGATAGCACACACAGGGGTGTTCCATGTCCTGGACATCCACCCCCATTATAACCTCTTGCTAGGAAGGCCCTAGATACACAGCTTGTGTGTTGTGCCCTCCACCTTCCACAGGTGTGTCAAAATCCCTTTTAGGGACAAAGTCATAGTAATCCTAGGTGAGAGTCATCCTCAACTTCAAGGGGTCATAAATTCCCCTTGCTTGTCAAGTTCCCAGACCCACGAGGTAAAATTGGGGCAAACCATGCTCGAGCCACCAAGGCTCACTTTGAACAACCCTAGGAAGGTCGTGTATGTGAAGGGGCCACCCAAGGCTGGCTCCCTCAAAGTTCTGACCTGTAGACGCAGGAAAATCCCCGCCTCTAGCTTCTCAGGGCCTGGAGCGGATCCTCTCATGTGTCTAAGGCCTATTTGTATAAACAGGGCGAGCCAGCTAGCTTACCTAAGCTAGCAAAGATATATTTTAATCTGACTTCTAACGTGGTGACTATGAGCAAGTGAGCTCTTGTCGTCGCAGATCATCTACATACACTTCTACGAGCTCATGAATTTGATCATGGAAGATCGTGGTCATGGCTCGTTGGTATGTTGCACCAGCATTTTTCAAACCAAAGGGCATGACCGTATAGCAGTACGTGCCCCATGGGGATGTGAAGGCGGTCTTACCCTGATCTTGTGGACTTAGTTTGATTTGATTATAGCCTGAATAGCCATCCATGAATGAAAACATTTCATGATTTGCAGTACTATCGACTCTGAAATCTATGTTTGGTAAAGGATAATTATCCTTTGGAGTGGCTTTATTCAGGTTTCTGAAATCGATGCATATTCGAATTTTTCCATTGGTTTTTCGAACTACAACGATGTTTGACAACCAATCAGAATACGCAATGGGTTTTATAAATCCAGCTTTTAACAGATCTTCTAAACCCTCTTTGACTTGCATGTGTACATTCGGGTGTATTTTACTAAGCTTCTGCTTTATGGGTTACATCCGTATCTAAGGGAAGACGATGCTCGACAATGCTGGGATCTATGCCCGGCATGTCTTCATACGTCCATGCAAACACGTCTAAATAGGTTCGTAGAAATGCAATGAATGCTAATCTTTCAGGTTCATGCAAACATGCACCTATTTTGATGGATTTGGGTTTGGAATCATCCCCTAGGTTCACCTCTATGAAATCTCCTCCTACTGATTGGGAAGGTTTTTCAAAATCGAGAATTTTATGAAATTCTGGGAAATCAGAAGTGGGATCTTCCTCAAGGGGATCCACTTTTGGGCTTTGAACATTCTCGTGGGTTAATGTGGCCAAATGAAAGCGAAAGCTTAATGTGTGTGAGTGTAGAATTGAAATGTCACGCACACGACTTGAATTAAAACACCCAAATGAAATTGCAATATGGCCCTCACTAGGCGAAGTTTGTATTAGCTTTAGGATGGACATGTTGATAGGAATCTTTGAAAGATGGTTTTCGAAATCATATACCTTTAAAACAACATTTTCTTTGTCTGTTTTTTGCAGAACTCTAGGAATACATGCTTTTGAGGGGCCAGGCACACTGACTACCTTTTTAGCACTTTGCAGATGTGGGGTTGGTAGATCCTCCCGGATCTTGTTACCTCCCCTACGATCAACCTAGGTTTCGCACTTAACATGGCTCTAATCGAGAGATTTGGAGTACCTTGAATTATCAAAACTGGTTTAACCGGGGATGGAACTCTTGGTGGTCCCCGGATGACTACTTGGGCAGGTTTTTTGTAAAGTATGAGAGTAGATGCACAAGTAGACAAACCAGACTCACATGCATGCTCTAGACTCTTCGAAATCGTGAGAGCACATACCTCTTTTCCCTTCCCACTGGTACTTGAGTGCTTGGGGAAGGATTCTTTGAAGATAGCTTGGGCAGGCTCAGGTTCCTCAACGACCTGGAGCCGACCTTTTGCTATCAAGTTCTCAATTTTATTTAAGAGGGAGAAACACCGCCTTGTATCATGGCCTTTAAGCCGATGATACTTGCAGAATTTGTTTAAAAATCCCCCCTTCGAAGTGACTCCCTTGGGAATCTCGGGGAGTTCAATCATACAGTGGGCGAGTAGGAGGTCTAGAACCTTTGATACAGGTTGCCCCAGTAGAGTGTACTCTCGTCTTTCAAAGGGTTTTTGAAAACTTTTCTTCCTTTTATTTTCTAATTTTTCGAAATTTCTTGAAGCACTTGTCGGGCTTGTATCCACCCGGACATTGGCAATTTTGTGGGGTTTTGCCCCTTTGTTCGTGGTGGGTAGCCCATAAGTGATGGGCTTCTCAAAGCGAGTTTTCGAAATTGCATTTCCTTTCCATAAGTGATCATACACCCCTTTTTTCAAATTTGTTTCAAAAAGTGATGCTTTCTTTATCAACTAATGGAAAGTTGAGATTTCGTGAAGCGAGAGAAGGGTTTTCAACTCGTTTTTAAAATTATCTAGGATGAGCATGACTGCGAATCCTTCAGATATTGGCTCTACTTGACCTAGGAGAGACCTCCAACGAATGATGAATGTATGCACGTCCTCGTTCACACCTTGTTTTGTATCCCTCAAGGTGTTTAAAGTCGATGTGACTTCTATGTTATGCGAGAATCTCTACATAAAGCAGTTCGCTAACTCTTTAAAAGTTGTGAACTAGCTAAGCTCATAGGAAGCCAGCCATTTGACAGTTGTGCCCTTGAGGGACATAGGGAACTAATACACCCACTTCATCGAGTCCTTTTTCTTATGGGCTCGATGAGAGAAAAGCTGCAAGTGAGACCTATGGTCTCCCATGCCATCATACCGATCGAAGTTCGGTATTTCATCGTCACTGTCTGTTTCATAGTCCACAAGCAAGAAATTAGACAGGGCGTAACTTCTTTTCTCTTTATTTTGCCCTCTCAACAGCTGCTGTAGGGCTTTACAGTCCTTGTGTGTGAAGGACTCGTGGTATTGGTTACCTTTCATTGCGGAAGTCTCTTTATGTTTGTGAGGTTTTTCAAATTTTTTCTTGGCCTTTGGTTCGCCATTTGACGAACATGAATCGCCTGCTTCAGCCTCTTAGCTAAGAGCAGCGATCTTGGCCTCGAAATCGCTTCTCAAGTCCTCAATCTCTTCTAGTTTGTTTTGTTTTTTCGAAAACCTCCTAGAGTGAGAACTTGATGCGCATGAGCCGTGGCTAGATACCTCTTGGGAGCCTGGACTCGACATGCTTCAATGCTTTTCAAAACAAATCCTAGATATGAAAATGCAACAAACTAAGTGAAAAACACTTTTTTTGAAAATTTTTCATGAGGTTTTTCTACATGAACTGACTCTGCACAAGGCCCAGGTCCCACCAGGCGTGCCAATTCTATAGACACCAAAAATTCTCACTTCCGATTCTTAGGCTTGAAGTGAACCTTTTCGCAATCTACTTCACTTTATGGGCCTGCCAGCTAGTTTACTTTAACTAGCAAAGTATGTTTTGAAATAATCTAACTAATCTGTAGACACGGAAAATTCTTACTTTCGGTTCAGGCCTGAAGTGACCCTTTTCATGTGTGTAAGTCATTTTTTATAATAAGGGCGTGCCAGCTAGCTTACTCAAGCTAGCGAAGTAAGTTTTAAAATCTGACTCTTTCAGGGCGACTGTGAGCAAGTGAGCTCTTTTCGTCGCATACCTTCTTGCACCGATGCGCAAGGGTCAGTTTGTACACTTGGCAAAGTCTTTTAAACAAACCTCTTTTGAAGAATACTCGAAGTGTTTTGGGTTTTGTTTCTATGATTGCAAGTTTTATTTCACATGGGATTTGCACGTGCCTATGTCTTTCACTTTTATACTTTTTAGGGCCAACTAGGTGTGTGCGTGTAGACGCGCGAAAATCCCCGCCTCTTCGTCCCTTCCGAGGGCTTGGAGTGGATCTTCTCGTGCGTCTAAGGCCTATGTATACAAATAGGGCGTGCCAGCTAGCTTACTTAAGCTAGCGAAGATATATTTAACACTGACTTCTAAACGTGGCGACTGTGAGCAAGTAAGCTCTTGTCGTCGCAGACCTTCTTGCACCGATGCGCAAGGGTCAGTCTGTACGCTTTTGCAAAAATCGAGTTTTGGGGAGAAAGTCCACGAAGCGGTTCGAGGTGTCTAATTCGGGTCTTTAAGATGCGATTGCATGTTTTAGATCACGTGGATTTGCACGTGCCTAAGTCTTTTCTTTTATCCCTTTTTGGGTCGCCTAGTTTGTGTGTTATGAACACTCCACTACATGGGCGAATTCGAGCGGGGCTTGCTTCGATGCAATATGCGTCCTACCTCGTGGTATGGCGTAGATGCAATGCAAACTCACGCTACTCCAAAGGGAGAACCCGAAATGTAAAGACAATACTGAAGGGAAATAACAGAAGGGAAATAACCGAAGGGAAATAACCGAAGGGAAATAACCGAAGGGAAATATGTATATATCTTATGTATATGAGCCCTTATTCGGGTCTTGCAAATAAGAGCGAAGGCTCAATGTGGGTGCGTGCTTGAATTGAAAGACTTACACACACGACATGAATTTAAACCCAAATATAAATTGCAGTATGGCCTTGACTAAGGTCTTGGGAATAAGAGCGAAGGCTCAATGTGTGTGAGAGTGCTTGAATTTTAAGACTACCCACACAACATAAATGAAACCCAAATATAACTGCAATAAGGCCTTTACTAAGGTCTTGGGAGTAAGAGCGAAGGCTCAATGTGTGTGAAAGTGCTTGAATTGAAAGACTTACTCACACGACAAGAAATGAAACCCAAATAGTATAGGTCGGCCCTTACTTGGGTCTTTCAAATAAGAGCGAAAGCTCAATGTGTGTGAGAGTGCTTGAATTGAAAGACTTACTCACACGACAAGAAATGAAACCCAAATAGTATAGGTCGGCCCTTACTTGGGTCTTTCAAATAAGAGCAAAAGCTCAATGTGTGTGAGAGTGCTTGAATTGAAAGACTTACTCACACGACAAGAAATGAAACCCAAATAGTATAGGTCGGCCCTTACTTGGGTCTTTCAAATAAGAGCGAAAGCTCAATGTGTGTGAGAGTGCTTGAATTGAAAGACAACGCACCCAACTTAAACAAAACCCTTCGAAAATGAAATATATATGTACACTTATATATTAGGGGCTGATTAGGCCCGTGTGTGTTCAAAATTGTGCACGACTAAGAGAGTGCACGTGTGTGGTTGTGCCAAGCCACGTTATTACAAGCGGGGGGAGACTATGCTCCGTTATTACAACCCCGTATCAAATTGAATTTCAAGCAAGTGTACGGCTAAAGACCGAGTTTAGACACTTACGAGTAGCTGGTCCGTAGAGGTCTTGCTTGAGCGTGGGCTTGGCCTTGGGTTGCAAGTGGGAGCTCCGCGAAGGTAGGTGATCAAAGGGGCTGGCCGGCTGCAAGTGGGGCGCGGGATAGGCTCCTCGGAGGTGGCCGGCGGCAAGTAGATGGCGCCTTAAGGTAAAGGGGTTTAAATGGCTGAATGAGTGGGTTCTTAGGGTCACTAGGGGAGTTGGGAGTTTAGGGAAACTGGACCTAAAAGGTGAGCTGGTGGGAGGGCCGAGTAGGACACCTAGGGGAAAGCCGAATGGGACATGATAGCGAGGTAGTGGCCGGCAGCTTGGGTTATACTAGGTTCGGCTAGGTTAAAATGGTGGTGGCAAAGGGGCTGAGCTGAAGGGAGGATGGGTGGCTAAGAGTGGAGAGGTGGTAGAGAAGGGGGCTAGGTAAGGTGCAGGGTACTTACCGAATGGGGAGAGGTGGCGGATGAAGTGGGAAGGTGGCGGGCAGGTGGTTGTCGGCTGGTTCGGTTGGGTGAAGATGATGGCGTCCGGCTGAGGGGTGGTGGTGGTGGATGGAAGAGGGAAGGTGGCGGAGCAGGTGGCGGCTGGTGGAGCAGCTGGAGCAGGCCAAGGTTGGGAGTCGTCCCGGCTGGGTGAGAGAAGGGAGAAGGAGAGGGCCCGGCTGGGTGAGGTAGTGGTTCCCACTTGGAAAACCCGCCCACAAGGAGGGGGGTTTAAATAGGGGATGGGTAGGTTGGTTAGGGCTGGGCTGTGGGTAGTGGTTAGGTGGTTTAGGTAGGGTGGTATGTAGATAAGGTGGGCTGGAAGGGGTTGGGCCAGATATTTTAAAACTAGGGGTTTGGGTAAATCGTGGGCTAAGGGTGGTTTAGGGGTTTAGGGCTAGGTTAGGTGGTTGGGTTTTAGGGTGAGGTTTAGTGAGCTAGGTTAGGTGATTAGGCTAGGTTTAGGCTAGGATTAGGGAAATTAATCTAGGTTTAGGGAAGGATTAGGGAAGTGGGTTAGGTGATTAGGTTGGGATTAGGCCGGGATTAGGGAAGTGGGTTAGATGATTAGGTTCAGATTAGGGGTGGATTAGGGGTTTAGGCTAGGTTTAGGCATTTTGGGCTAGGTTTAGGTGAAGGAGCTCCCTTAGCATGGCCCATAGACCTTGATCACCCCATGTTGGTGCAGCCCTAGGTTAGGTTTTAGCTAATTACAAGCTTAAACCCACTCAATTAGGCTAACCCACATGATTAACCCAAACTTGACACACAAGTCAAGCTTAATACAACACTCTTGATATTTTTCACCCCCACTCTCTCTCATGCCCAATATCCCACGTGAAACTCAAGTGGGCCCCACCTCCATTTATGAGAAGGTGATGTGGGCCATGGATATGGATATTGGATTGGATCTCTGGATCCAAATCCAAATCCAAGTCCACATATGGGTTTGGATTGGAATCTGGATATATATGGTCCAGATCCAATCCAAATTGAACTCTGACTCCTTCGAGCTGGGTTCGAAACGGACGATTCGTGCGGGGCCTGACAGCATCAGTACTCCGTCTGCGTTGGGTCTTCGCCAACATGGTCGTTCGCCTCCGTTTCTGCCTTCCGGAGATGACTTCAAATGCTATTTTGATAAGAACAGGGTCTAGGACGTTCGAGATCCTGGGGTGTGAATCAGATACAAGAGTTGCTGCACCGGGCTTGACGTGTGCTCCGGTTCCAGGCTCTTCTTGGCTCTCCTGGTCCTGTCTTGATCGGGCCAAGCCACTTTGGGGTTTCAAAACATGTTTTAAAAGGGTTTTCAAAAGCCATATCGTATGTTTTTGAAAGATATAGTTAAAAACATATATACAGGGTTGTTTGGAAGGCTCCTGGGTTTCCAAACTCAAAAATGGCCCTTTGGGGCTGCTTGTATAAAACCAGATGGATTTTGAGAAATTCGTGGGATTTCGGGGTGTTTACAGATGCCCCTCTTTGGCCTTGTCCAAATTGATTTGGATAAGGGCAAAGATGACAAACACCCCTTTTAATGTCTCCCTAGATCTAGCCACGAAGAATATGGGATCGTCCCATTTTTAGCAAAAATCTCAATTTTACAAACTCTGGTAGGAGGAGATATCACGCCAAAGGGTTCACTTATGGAATCTGGTCCTAAATGGGATCATGTTTATGCCAGTACCATGCGTGGAATGCAGATGACATGGGTGTGGTGCCAAGAGTGGCGACCTCCCAGAGACCAGATGTGGTCGAACTCTAGAGACTTACAAGGCCTACTGCTCCAAGTGAGCAAAAATCCTATGCTGTTCGATGTTCGGTTTTCAAAACTTATTTACAAAAGCTCTTTACAAATGGGACAACTGTCTTGAGCCTCGATCCTAAGGATCTCGAGCTCTTCGTGCTTGCCCTTGTTTGAGTCTTAACACTCGCTTATCTAGCGGACGTTTTATAAGAAAACAAGCTTCATTTCAAATTCTTACGTCTTACTCGAAACGTCGAATTCTCAAACAAGATGAAATTCAAGTAAGTAAATCCTATTTTTACTTTAGGATTCCTCGAAATGAACCATGCTTTAGCTTGGGATAAGCCAGGGATGGGAAAGAGATACCACGGTCCCTTCTGAAGTGTCCCGTGGTTTAAGGCATAGAAGGCGGAAAACTGCTCTTTTGAGCTTTTTGGCCTCTTTTTCCTTTTTTCCATAGAGGGTCTCCCTTTGGGAGTATTTTTTCTTTAATCCCTCTTTTTTATAAGATAATCGATTTTTCTTTTTGAAGTCTGGTTTCTTTCTTTTGGAAAGAGACCTTGAATGGGAAATTCCCTTTTGTTTTGGGCCTTTGTTTTCCTTTTGGAAATAGAAGAGAAGAGGGGAGGACTTATCCCAAGCCTACGCTCGATCCATTCCAGATCAGCCTATTTAGAAATAGCACGTACTACTTGCAAGTATCTTGCTATGTTGAACTAGGCCTTTCTTTGTAAGAAGAAGGATTTTGAAATGCAACCACGATTTTGAAAACTCCACTCTTTCACAAGTGCGAATTCTCTCACTTAGGGTCACACGAGTTCGCCTTTGCACCTTATTCACACGTCTCAGGGCAGCTATCCCTTTAAAATTTTCAAAAACTAGAATTTAATCCAGATCCTACACATGATACTTCTTTAAGTATTGAATATTGATAGGATCCGCTAAATTCCTACCTTCTACATCGATCAACAAATACGAATTGTTCGTAGTGGTTGCTCGTACAACATAGGGTCCATCCCAGTTGGGGCGCCACTTGCCTAGGGGGTGTGGGCCACGATGGTGGATGGTTTTCAAGACCAGATCTCCCACTTCGAAGTGGCGAGGTCTTATGTGTTTGCTATAATGTCGGGCTATCCTTTGCCGGTATGCACGAGCATGATCCATGGCAAGGAGTCGCCTCTCATCTAGCAAATCTAGTTCGGCCATCCTAGCATGCTGAAGCGTCTCTAGGGGGAGGTCGAGTGCAATGGATGTATGGAATGAATGCAGTTGGGTATGAATGGGCAGAATGGCGTTTGTGCCATAGACCAATTCGAATGGTGTGGCATTCGTGGGAGTCCGGATGGAAGTCCTATAAGCCCATAAGGCTTCATCCAGCTTCTCAGGCCACCTCCTACCCTTCTCTAAGGTTTTCTCAATGATACAAATGAGAGTCTTGTTTGTGGCTTCGGCTTGGCCGTTGCCTTGAGGGTAGTAGGGCGAGGAGAAGTGGTGAGTTATGCCATACGTGTTGCACAACTTAACCATCCGCTCGTTCTTGAATGGGGTACCATTATCAGACACAAGGTCTCGTGGAACCCCAAATCGAGCCAAGATATTCCTCCGGATGAAAGCCACCACATGTTGCCCCATTACATTCGTTAGGGAAATGGCTTCCACCCACTAGGAGAAATACTCCGTGGCTGCTAAAATAAAATGATGCCCATTCGAGGCCTTTGGAAATATGGGGCCTACAATGTCAAACGCCCACATGGTAAATGGCCAGGGGCTGACCACGGAATGCAATGCAGATGAAGGGATATGAATGGCGTGCCCATGCACTTGGCATGGATGACACTTCCTAACATGATCGTGACAATCCTTTTTCAGGGTGGACCAAAAATAACCCCCTCTAAGTATTTTCATCGCCATCATGTTGGCATTAACATGACCTCCACATTCTCCGTCGTGGAACTCGTGCATCACTATCCTAGCCTCCTCTAGGTCGATACACCTAAGCAGAATGCCGGTAAAACTCTTTTTGTATAAGACCCCACCCAGAATGGTGTATCGGGTCGAAATCTTACGAATGAATGCCTTATCTTTGGATGTGGCATCCTCGGTGAATCCCCCATTTTCTAAAAATTGTTTTATGTCATAGAACCAGGGTTTTTCAACAAACTCTGGGTTGTTTTGGCAAATATCCAAGTCGTGTGTGGATGGATGGGGCGCATGCCATATTTCCAAAGATCTGGTCCCTGAAATGGGATCGACCTTCAGGGCTGAACCCAAGGAGGAGAGGGCATCGGCAATGCCATTGTCCTCTCTTCCTACGTGTGTGAGCTTACACAATTGGAAGGATTGGACCAATCGAGTGGCCAACTCGTGATATGGAAGTAGTTTCTCATTACGTACTGGACAAATTTTTAAAACCTGGTTTATGACAAGGAGTGAATCTCCAAAAACCTCGATGCATGATGCCCCTAGAGTTTTCGAAATCCTTAAGCCTTGTATGAGTGCTTCATACTCAGCTACGTTGTTGGAACATTCGAAGTCTAAGCGGACTGCTATAGGAATCTCGCCCTTTTCAGGGGAGATTAGGATGATCCCGGCACCAGCCCCTCGTTGGTTTCGTGCCCCGTCGAAGTGCATCTTCCATACTTGGTTTTCGAAAGAATTTGCCAAAATGTGGTTTTGGAAATGGTTTTGCAATATGCCTTCATCAGGCATTTCGACAAGAGTGGGATATGCATCCTCTAAGGGGAATTCAGCCACGTAATCTGCTAGGGCTTGCCCCTTAACGGAGATCTGGTGATGGTATTTCAGATCATACTCCATTAGAAGGAGTTGCCATTTGCCCAATCTACCCGTGAGAATGGGTTTTTCGAACAAGTGCTTGATTGGATCCAGCTTGGACACTATCCAGATCTCATGATCTAGGAAGTAGTGTCTGAATTTCTGGCAGGCCCAGACTAGGGTCAAGCACGTCTTCTCCATGGCTTGATAATTTCGTTCATAAGCCAAGAGAGTTTTCGAAATATAGTAGATGGCATACTCCTTATGGGTGTCATCCTCGTATTGAGCCAACAGGGCTCCTAAAGCGTTTACATGCACGGAGATGTATAATAAAAGCGGTTTTCCTTGTTTTAGAGGATTCAAAACGGGGGGATTAACCAAGTATGCCTTCAGTCTCTCGAAGGACTTTTGGCATTCGTCATCCCATAAGAATTTCATACCCTTCCTCAACAGTTTGTTGAAGGGTTCGCATCTAGTTGCCAGATTCGATATGAATCGGCGCACAGATTGTAATCGACCCTGGAGGCTACGGACTTGGGTGAGATTGGAGGGTGGAGCCATGTCTATGATGGCTCGACACTTAGAGGGGTCGACTTCTATTCCCCTTTGGCTTACCATAAAGCCTAGAAGCTTCCCTGATTCTACCCCGAACACACATTTTTGAGGGTTTAGCTTTACTTTGTAAAGCCTAAGCCTTTCGAAAATCTTTTGTAAACATTCGATATGGGTGCATCGAGTTTTGGATTTTGCCAAGAGATCATCTACATACACTTCTACAAGCTCATGAATTTGATCATGGAAGATCGTGTTCATGGCTCGTTGGTATGTTGCGCCGGCATTTTTCAAACCAAAGGGCATGACTGTATAGCAGTACGTGCCCCATGGGGTTGTGAAGGCGGTCTTACCCTGATCTCGTGGGCTTAGTTTGATTTGATTATAGCCTGAATAACCATCCATGAATGAAAACATTTCATGATTTGCAGTACTATCGACTATCAAATCTATGTTTGGTAAAGGATAATTATCCTTTGGAGTGGCTTTATTCAGTTTCTGAAATCGATGCATATTCGAATTTTCCCATTGGTTTTTCGAACCACAACGATATTTGACAACCAATCAGAATACGCAATGGGTTTTATAAATCCGGCTTTTAGTAGATCTTCTAAACCCTCTTTGACTTGCGTGTGTACATTCGGGTGTATTTTCCTAAGCTTCTGCTTTATTGGTTTCACACCTACATCTAATGGAAGACGATGCTCGACTATGCTGGGATCTATGCCCGGCATGTCTTCATACGTCCATGCAAACACATCTAAATAGGTTCGTAGAAATGCAATGAATGCTAACTTTTCAGTTTCATGCAAGCATGCGCCTATTTTGATGGTTTTGGGATTGGAATCATCCCCTAGGTTTACCTCTATGAAATCTCCTCCTACTGATTGGGAAGGTCTTTCAAAATCGAGAATCCTATGAAATTCTGGGAGCTCAGAAGTGGGATCTTCCTCAAGGGGATCCACTTTTGGGCTTTGATCATTCTCGTAGGATATAGACCCGAGGGAACTTGATGCGTGATTTTCAAAATAACCTGGTTTTGTACTTGGATTTTCAAGTGATTTCGAAATTTTTGGTTTGGCTATGCAGACGACGTTTCTTTCGAAATCTTTTTCTTTCGCCAAAGTCATACCAGGAGCAGCTATGTACAAAATTTTTTTGGTATTTTCCAAATTTTTGATTTTTTTGGGTTTTTGTAAAACCAGAACTTTGGGAACTATACAAAGCACACTTTTTTCGAGTTTTTGTTTTTCCATTGTTTTTGGTTTTTCTTGTTTTTCGATTTTTTTCGATTTTAAGTTTTCAAATGTTTTTGGTATTTTTTTAGGAAAAGGGATCTTCCGTCATACCTACAAAGGGAAAACACTATGGGTTAGACTCGGAATAGGAGGTCTAAACCATAGGTCTCTTCTAAGACAGGCTCCGGGGCACCCTTGACCCAGGTGGTCACAGGGGGTGGCTCCGGCGGTATTCGGGGAGTATAGCCGATCCCATATCGGCTTGGGTTGGCCCTAGGAAGGATGGGCTCTAGGAGACCCTGGTTTTGTGCCCCTAGACTCTTGTAGGGCATGTAGCCCATGTTCAATAACATGTTCCACGACCTTTTGTTTTTTGAAAAGATGGGATATAAGTCGTGGTCCTGGAACATGCTATCGTCCATATTAGGCTCGTATGGCCTTTTGTCCAGGGGTTTTGGAAATAGGGAACGCTTGGGTTTTCCTAGGAGGATTAGAGTCGGGAGGGGGCCTGCTTTGGGCGGCCCCTTCACACATACAACCTTCCTAGGGTTGTTCAACACGAGCCGAGGTGGCTCAACCATAATTTGCCCCAGGTTAGCCTCATGGGCCTGGGAGCTTGATAAACAAGGGGAGTTTATGATCCCCTGAAGCTGTGGGTGACTCTCACCTAGGATCACTACGACCTGATCCCTAAAAGGGATCTTGACACACCTGTGGAAGGTGGATGGCACAGCGCACAAACTGTGTATCCAGGGTCTTCCCAGCAACAGGTTATAATGGGGGTGGATGTCCAAGACATGGAACACCCCCGTGTGTTCGATCCCTCCCATTTCCATTGGGAGTTCGATGGATCCTAAAGGTCTAGATGCATTCCCATCGTATCCAGTGATAACGATGGGACTTGGGTTCACTGAAGTCAAGGTGACTCCGATTTTATGCGCCACGTGAAGTGGAAGGATGTTGAGCCCTCCTCCACCATCGACTAGGCACCTATCCAAAGAGTGGTTGTTTAGAACCACCTCGATATGCAGGGCCTGGTTATGGGTTTCGTAGGGTCTATCTACATCATCTTCCGAAAAGGTGATGGGCGATTTTGCTCCTAATAAAGCCACTTGGGCAGACAAGGATTCCGGACTTATGTTCGAATCAACCTTGGCCCTTTCTAGAATTTTCTCTAAGACAAGTCTATGCCTAGGCGAGGTTTTGATAAGCTCTAGAATAGACATGTGAATAGGAATCTTTGAAAGGTGGTTTTCGAAATCATAAGGATTTAGGATGATTTTGTCCTTATCTGCTTTTGGCAGACCACTAGGGATACATGCTTATGAGGGGCCAGGCACACTGACCACCTTTTGAGCACCTTGAAGGTGCGGGGGTTGGTAGATCCTCCCGGATCTAGTGACTTCCCCCACGACTAGCCTAGGGTTCGCGCTAAACTTGGCTCTAAGGATGAACTGAGGAGAACCTTGGATTTTAAAAACTGGCTTTGCCGGGGTTTCCACTTTTGATGGTCCCCGAATGACAACTTGGGCGGGCCTCTTGTATAGTACAAGGATGGGCGCACAAGCAGGTCGACCAGGTTCTGGTTTTTGCGCTAGTTCCTTGGAAATGGTGAGGGTACATACCTCCTTTCCTTTCCCACTGCCACTGGCGTGTTTGGGAAAGGGTTCCTTGAAGATAGCTTGAGGTGGCTCAGGTTCCGCAGTGACCTGGAGCCGGCCCTCCGCTATCAAGTTCTCAATTTTATTTAGAAGAGAGAAGCACCGTTTGGTATCATGGCCTTTGAGCCGATGATACTTGCAAAATCGGTTTAAATACCCCCCTTTGGACGTGACTCCTTCAGGGATTTCAGGGAGTTCGATCATGCCCTGGGCAAGTAAGAGGTCTAGGACCTCCGACACAGGTTGCCCCAGCGGAGTGTACTCCCGTTTTTCAATTGGTTTTGAAAAATTGCGTTCTCTCTTATTTTCTATTTTTTTAAAATTTTTAGAAGTGCCCGCCATGCCTGGATCCACCCGAACATTTGCGATTTTATGGGGCTTTGCCCCTTTGTCCGTTGTGGGCAGCCCATATGCGATGGGCTTTTCCACACGTGTTTTGGGAACGACACTTCCTTTCCATAAGTGGTCATATGTCCCTTTTCGTAAGTTGGTTTCGAAAAGGGAGGCCTTTTTGATCAACTTATGGAAAGTTGAAATCTCATGGAGCGAGAGAAGGGTTTTTAACTCGCTTTTAAAATTATCCAGGATGAGCATTACTGCGCATCCTTCGGATATGGGCTCTCGCACTTGGCCCAAAAGAGACCTCCACCTTATAATGAAGGCATGCACGTCCTCGTTTATGCCTTGCTTTGTATCCCTTAAGGTATTCAGGGTTGGCGTGACTTCCACGTTGTGTGCAAACCTTTGCATGAAGCAGTTCGCTAACTCTTCAAAAGTAGCGAACTGGCTTAAGTCGTAGGAAGCCAGCCATTTGGCAGTTGTGCCCTTAAGGGATAGAGGGAACCAATACACCCATTTCATCGAGTCCTTTTTCTTCTTATGGGCTCGACGTGAGAAAAGCTGTAAGTGAGACCTAGGGTCTCCCATGCCATCATACCGATGGAAGTTCGGTATTTCATCGTCACTGTCTGTTTCGTAATCCATAGGAAGGAAATCAGACAGGGCGTAGCTTCTTTTCTCTTTATTTTGCCCTTTCAGCAGCTGCTGTAGGGCTTTACGGTCCTTTTGTGTGAAGGACTCGTGGTATTGGTTGCCTTCCATTACGGAGGCCTCTTTTTGCTTGCGAGGTTTTTCAAATTTCTTTTTAGGCCTTTGTTCACCGTTCGATGAACATGAATCGCCTACTTCAGCCTCTTGGCTGAGAGCATCGATTTTGGCCTCAAACTCCCTTCTCAAGTCCTCGATTTCATCTAGTTTTATTTTGTTTTTGAAAATCCTCCTAGAGTGAGAACTTGATGCGCATGAGCCTTGGCTCGACACTTCACTTGGATTGGATTTTGACATGCTTTTCAAGCTTTTTCAAAATTTCCTAAGTAAAAGCAAAGAAAACAAGTTAAAATGACACCTTTATAAAATTTTCACAAGACTTCTACAAGTAAACTCGATTTTTGAAAAGGCTCACGTCCCACCGGGCGTGCCAATCTCTGTAGACGCGCGAAAATCCCCGCCTCTTCGTCCCTTCCGAGGGCTTGGAGTGGATCTTCTCGTGCGTCTAAGGCCTATGTATACAAATAGGGCATGCCAGCTAGCTTACTTAAGCTAGTGAAGATATATTTAACACTGACTTCTAAACGTGGCGACTGTTAGCAAGTAAGCTCTTGTCGTCGCAGACCTTCTTGCACCGATGCGCAAGGGTCAGTCTGTACGCTTTTGCAAAAATCGAGTTTTGGGGAGAAAGTCCACGAAGCGGTTCGAGGTGTCTAATTCGGGTCTTTAAGATGCGATTGCATGTTTTAGATCACGTGGATTTGCACGTGCCTAAGTCTTTTCTTTTATCCCTTTTTGGGTCGCCTAGTTTGTGTGTTATGAACACTCCACTACATGGGCGAATTCGAGCGGGGCTTGCTTCGATGCAATATGCGTCCTACCTTGTGGTATGGCGTAGATGCAATGCAAACTCACGCTACTCCAAAGGGAGAACCCGAAATGTAAAGACAATACTGAAGGGAAATAACAGAAGGGAAATAACCGAAGGGAAATATGTATATATCTTATGTATATGAGCCCTTATTCGGGTCTTGCAAATAAGAGCGAAGGCTCAATGTGGGTGCGTGCTTGAATTGAAAGACTTACACACACGACATGAATTTAAACCCAAATATAAATTGCAGTATGGCCTTGACTAAGGTCTTGGGAATAAGAGCGAAGGCTCAATGTGTGTGAGAGTGCTTGAATTGAAAGACTACCCACACAACATAAATGAAACCCAAATATAACTGCAATAAGGCCTTTACTAAGGTCTTGGGAGTAAGAGCGAAGGCTCAATGTGTGTGAAAGTGCTTGAATTGAAAGACTTACTCACACGACAAGAAATGAAACCCAAATAGTATAGGTCGGCCCTTACTTGGGTCTTTCAAATAAGAGCGAAAGCTCAATGTGTGTGAGAGTGCTTGAATTGAAAGACTTACTCACACGACAAGAAATGAAACCCAAATAGTATAGGTCGGCCCTTACTTGGGTCTTTCAAATAAGAGCGAAAGCTCAATGTGTGTGAGAGTGCTTGAATTGAAAGACTTACTCACACGACAAGAAATGAAACCCAAATAGTATAGGTCGGCCCTTACTTGGGTCTTTCAAATAAGAGCGAAAGCTCAATGTGTGTGAGAGTGCTTGAATTGAAAGACAACGCACCCAACTTAAACAAAACCCTTCGAAAATGAAATATATATGTACACTTATATATTAGGGGCTGATTAGGCCCGTGTGTGTTCAAAATTGTGCACGACTAAGAGAGTGCACGTGTGTGGTTGTGCCAAGCCACGTTATTACAAGCGGGGGGAGACTATGCTCCGTTACTACAACCCCGTATCAAATTGAATTTCAAGCAAGTGTACGGCTAAAGACCGAGTTTAGACACTTACGAGTAGCTGGTCCGTAGAGGTCTTGCTTGAGCGTGGGCTTGGCCTTGGGCTGCAAGTGGGAGCTCCACGAAGGTAGGTGATCAAAGGGGCTGGCCGGCTGCAAGTGGGGCGCGGGATAGGCTCCTCGGAGGTGGCCGGCGGCAAGTAGATGGCGCCTCAAGGTAAAGGGGTTTAAATGGCTGAATGAGTGGGTTCTTAGGGTCACTAGGGGAGTTGGGAGTTTAGGGAAACTGGACCTAAAAGGTGAGCTGGTGGGAGGGCCGAGTAGGACACCTAGGGGAAAGCCGAATGGGACATGATAGCGAGGTAGTGGCCGGCAGCTTGGGTTATACTAGGTTCGGCTAGGTTAAAATGGTGGTGGCAAAGGGGCTGAGCTGAAGGGAGGATGGGTGGCTAAGAGTGGAGAGGTGGTAGAGAAGGGGGCTAGGTAAGGTGCAGGGTACTTACCGAATGGGGAGAGGTGGCGGATGAAGTGGGAAGGTGGCGGGCAGGTGGCTGTCGGCTGGTTCGGTTGGGTGAAGATGATGGCGTCCGGCTGAGGGGTGGTGGTGGTGGATGGAAGAGGGAAGGTGGCGGAGCAGGTGGCGGCTGGTGGAGCAGCTGGAGCAGGCAAAGGTGGGGAGTCGTCCTGGCTGGGTGAGAGAAGGGAGAAGGAGAGGGCCCGGCTGGGTGAGGTAGTGGTTCCCACTTGGAAAACCCGCCCACAAGGAGGGGGGTTTAAATAGGGGATGGGTAGGTTGGTTAGGGATGGGCTGTGGGTAGTGGTTAGGTGGTTTAGGTAGGGTGGTATGTAGATAAGGTGGGCTGGAAGGGGTTGGCCCAGATATTTTAAAACTAGGGGTTTGGGTAAATCGTGGGCTAAGGGTGGTTTAGGGGTTTAGGGCTAGGTTAGGTGGTTGGGTTTTAGGGTGAGGTTTAGTGAGCTAGGTTAGGTGATTAGGCTAGGTTTAGGCTAGGATTAGGGAAATTAATCTAGGTTTAGGGAAGGATTAGGGAAGTGGGTTAGGTGATTAGGTTGGGATTAGGCCGGGATTAGGGAAGTGGGTTAGATGATTAGGTTCAGATTAGGGGTGGATTAGGGGTTTAGGCTAGGTTTAGGCATTTTGGGCTAGGTTTAGGTGAAGGAGCTCCCTTAGCATGGCCCATAGACCTTGATCACCCCATGTTGGTGTAGCCCTAGGTTAGGTTTTAGCTAATTACAAGCTTAAACCCACTCAATTAGGCTAACCCACATGATTAACCCAAACTTGACACACAAGTCAAGCTTAATACAACACTCTTGATATTTTTCACCCCCACTCTCTCTCATGCCTAATATCCCACGTGAAACTCAAGTGGGCCCCACCTCCATTTATGAGAAGGTGATGTGGGCCATGGATATGGATATTGGATTGGATCTCTGGATCCAAATCCAAATCCAAGTCCACATATGGGTTTGGATTGGAATCTGGATATATATGGTCCAGATCCAATCCAAACTAACTCTGACTCCTTCGAGCTGGGTTCGAAACGGACGATTCGTGCGGGGCCTGACAGCATCAGTACTCCGTCTGCATTGGGTCTTCGCCAACATGGTCGTCCGCCTCCGTTTCTGCCTTCCGGAGATGACTTCAAATGCTATTTTGATAAGAACAGGGTCTTGGACGTTCGAGATCCTGGGGTGTGAATCAGATACAAGAGTTGCTGCACCGGGCTTGACGTGTGCTCCGGTTTCGGGCTCTTCTTGGCTCTCCTGGTCCTGTCTTGATCGGGCCAAGCCACTTTGGGGTTTCAAAACATGTTTTAAAAGGGTTTTCAAAAGCCATATCGTATGTTTTTGAAAGATATAGTTAAAAACATATATACAGGGTTGTTTGGAAGGCTCCTGGGTTTCCAAACTCAAAAATGGCCCTTTGGGGCTGCTTGTATAAAACCAGATGGATTTTGAGAAATTCGTGGGATTTCGGGGTGTTTACAGTGCGCAAGTGACCTAAGTTGGGCGATTTTCGCACGGGAGTGTGGGGCTTGCTTTGATGTAATATGCGTCCTAAATCGTGGTATGGCAAATATGCAATGCAAACTCACACAACTCCAAAGGGAAAACCCGAATTGAAAGACAATGCTTAAGGGAAATGACGTAATGTAAATTGCAAAAGGGAAATTGCAAAAGGGAAATATGGCTATATCTTAAGAGCGGAAAGGCTCAATTGTGCAAGTGTGTGTCGTGTATATATGGAAAGACTACTCACACAGCTGAACCTTAAAACCCAAATCTTAAAGACATAGCCGAAGGGAAATACTTATAATATATATGGGCCCGAAGGTCGCCAACGTGTGCGTGGGTGTGGTGTATATATGTAAAGACAACTCACACGACTTGCAATGTAAAACCCAAATAGAATTGCAATATGGCCCTTACTAGGGTCTTGGGAGTAAGAGTGAAAGCTCAATGTGTGTGAGTGTAGAATTGAAATGCCATGCACACGACTTGAATTAAAACACCCAAATGAAATTGCAATATGGCCCTTACTAGGGTCTTGGGAGTAAGAGCGAAAGCTCAATGTGTGTGAGTGTAGAATTGAAATGCCACACACACGACTTGAATTAAAACACCCAAATGAAATTGCAATATGTCCCTTACTAGGGTCTTGGGAGTAAGAGCGAAAGCTCAATGTGTGTGAGTATAGAATTGAAAATCCCAAAATCGTGGGATTTTGGGGTGTTTACAACAGTCATGCCCATTGGTTTGAAAAATACCGGCGCCACATACCAGAAAGCTATCAACACGATCTTCCATGATCAGATTCATGAGCTCGTAGAGGTATATGTGAATGATCTCTTGGCAAAATCCAAAACTCGATGCACTCATATCGAATACTTACAAAAGATTTTCGAAAGGCTTAGACTTTACAAAGTAAAGCTAAACCCTTAGAAATATGTGTTCGGAGTGGAGTCCGAAAAGCTCTTAGGCTTTATGGTGAGCCAAAGGGGCATAGAAGTCGACCCAACTAAGTGTCGAGCCATCATAGACATGGCTCCACCCTCCAATCTCACGCAGATTCGTAGCCTCCAAGGTCGACTGCAATCCATTCGCAGGTTTATCTCAAACCTGGCGACTAGATGCGAACCCTTCAACAAATTGTTGAGAAAGGGCACGAAATTTTCATGGGATGATGACTGTCAAAAGTCATTTGAAAGACAAAAGGCATACTTAGTTAATCCCCCTATTTTAAATCCTCCAAAATAAGGAAAACCTCTTCTGCTTTACCTTTCAGTGCATGCGAATGCCTTGGGAGCTTTGTTAGCTCAATACGAGGATGATACTCACAAGGAGTATGCCATATATTATATTTCGAAAACTCTCTTGGCTTATGAAAGGAATTATCAAGCCATGGAGAAGATGTGCTTGGCCCTAGTTTGGCCTTGCCAGAAATTTTGATACTATTTCCTGGATCATGAGATCTGGATAGTGTCCAAGCTTGATCCAATCAAGCATTTATTTGAAAAACCCATTCTCACTGGTAGATTGGGCAAATGACAGCTCCTTCTAATAGAGTATGACCTGAAATACCATCATCAGATCTCCATTAAGGGGCAAGCCCTAGCTGACTACGTGGCTAAGTTCCCCCTAGAGGACGCATATCCCACACTTGATGAAATGCCTGATGAAGGCATATTGCAAAACCAATTTCAAAACCACATTTTGGCAAACTCTTTCAAAAACCAAGTGTGGAAGATGCACTTCGATGGGGCACGAAACCAACGAGGGGCTAGTGCCGGGGTCATCCTCATATCCCCTAAAAAAGGTGGCATCCTGTAGACGCAGAAAATTCCCGCTCCTTTAAGGGATAAAGGGAACCAATACACCCATTTCATCGAGTCCTTTTTCTTTTTATGGGCTCGACGCGAGAAAAGTTGCAAGTGAGACCTAGGGTCTCCCATGCCATCATACCGATGGAAGTTCGGTGTTTCATCGTCACTGTCTATTTCGTAATCCATAGGAAGGAAATCAGACAGGGTGTAACTTCTTTTCTCTTTATTTTGCCCTTTCAGCAGCTGCTGTAGGGCTTTACGGTCCTTTTGTGTGAAGGACTCGTGGTATTGGTTGCCTTCCATTACGGAGGTCTCTTTGTGCTTGTGAGGTTTTTCAGATTTTTTCTTAGCTTTTTGTTCACCATTCGATGAACATGAATCGCCTACTTCAGCCTCTTGGCTGAGAACATTGATTTTGGCCTCGAATTCCCATCTCAAGTCCTCTATCTCGTCTAGTTTGATCTTATTTTTCAAAACCCTCCTAGAGTGAGAACTTGATGTGCATGAGCCTTGGCTCGACACTTCACTTGGGTTGGATTTTGACATGCTTTCAAGCCTTTTTCAAAATTCCTAAGTACAAGTAAAGAAGAAAAAAGTTAAAACAACACCGCTTTAAAAATCCTTTCGCAAGTTTCCTTTAGTGACTCGACTTTAAAAGACTCACCTCCCACCGGGCGTGCCAAATAACTGTAGACGCAGAAAATTCTCGCTCCTAGTTCTTAGGCCTGGAGCGAACCTTTTCGTGTGCCTAAGTCCTATTTAAACAAACAGGGCATGCCAGCTAGCTTACTTAAGCTAGCGAAGATATATTTTTAAAACTGACTTCTAACGTGGCGACTATGAGCAAGCAAGCTCTTGTCGTCGCAGACCTTCTTGCACTGATGCACAAGGGTCAGTCTGTACGCTTTTAAAATCGAGTTTTTGAGTGTAAGAACCTACGAAAGCTGTTTGAGGTATTTGATTCTGGTCTTTTTGGTATGACTTTCAGATTTTAGTTCATGTGGATTTGCAAGTGCCTAAGTCTTTCTTCTTATCCCATTTTGGGCCACCTAGGTGTGTGTTATGAACACTCTACTAAAATGTGGCGAGTTTGAGCGGGAGTATGGGGTTTGCTTTGATGCAATATGCGTCCTAACTCGTGGTATGGCATATATGCAATGCAAACTCATGCAACTCCAAAGGGAAAACCCGAATTTAAAAGACAATGTCGAAGGGAAATGACTTGTAAGGTAAATTGCCAAAGGGAAATGACTTGTAAGGTAAAATGCCGAAGGGAAATTGCAAAAGGGAAATATGGCTACATCTTAAGAGCGGAAAGGCTCAATTGTGCAAGTGTGTGCCGTGTATATATTGAAAGACTACGCACACTGCTGAACCTTAAAACCCAAATTGAAAAGACATAGCCAAAAGGGAAATACGTATATAGTATATATGAGCCCTTACTTGGGTCTTGCAAATAAGAGCGAAGGCTCAATGTGGGTGCGTGTGAAAATATAAAGACAACACACACGACTTCAAATGAAACCCAAATATAAATTGCAATATGGCCTTAACTAAGGTCTTGGGAATAAGAGCGAAAGCTCAATGTGTGTGAGTGCTAGAATTGAAGTACTACGCACACAACATGAAATTAAACCCAAATATAAATTGCAATATGGCCTTAACTAAGGTCTTGAGAATAAGAGCGAAAGCTCAATGTGTGTGAGTGCTACAATTGAAGTACTACGCACACGACATGAAATTAAACCCAAGGATAGTATAACACAGCCCTTACTTGGTTCGTGCAAATAAGAGCGGAAGCTCAATGTGTGTGAGTGCGAAAATTTAAAGACAACACACCCAACTCAAACAAAACCCTACGCAACTTAAAGTATATACATAACTTATATCTAAAGGGGCTGATTAGGCCCGTGTGTGTTCAAAATCGTGCACAACTAAGAGCGAGGTAGGCTCAAGTGCACGTGTGTGTGGGTGTGCCAAGCCACATTATTACAAGCGAGGGGAGACTATGCTCCGTTATTATAATGCCGTATCAAATTCAATTTAATTTAAGCAAGTCTACAACTAAGGACCGAGTTTAGGCACTTACTTATAGCTGGTCCGAAGGTGACTCGCTTGAGCGTGGGCTTGGCTTCGCCTTGGGCTGCGAGAGGGAGTTCCTCGGAGTGGCACGGCAAAGGTGTGTGGCCGGGTGACAAAGGGGCGTGGGTGTGGCGCCTTGGTGCTTGCCGGCTGCTAGGAGGAGGCTGCCGTGACGTCAAGGGCTAAGGTGATTAGGGAGGGTAGCGCTAAAGGGAGCCTAAAGGGAAGTCTAAGGCAAATGGGGTGGCTGACCGAACGGGTTGGGTACAGTCCGGCTAAGGGTGGCCGACTAGGGATGGTTAAGTGGTGGTGATATGGGTGGCTGAGAGTGGAGGGGAAGCGAAGAGGAGATGAAGTTGGGTTGAGATACTAACCGGATGGTGAGGGAGGTCGGTGGATGGAAGAAGGGCAGCTGGGTGATTTGAGTGGATGGAGTTCGGCCGGATGGAAGTGGCAGCGTGGAATGGAGCAGGCCGGAGGGAAGTGGTGGCGCGAGGTGGAGCTGGCCGGGGGCTGTGGTGGTGCAGGTGGAAGAAGGAGGAAGGTTCGGTTGGGAGGTGGTTGGCCAAGATCGGCTGGCCCAAGATGGAAGAAGTTGAAAAACCCGCCCACTAGGGGGGGTTTATATAGCTTTTTGAAGGGCGGTTGGGGCTGGTATTTGGAGGGTGGTAAGGTGGTGGTGGTGGTGGTGGTGTGGTGATAAGGTGGGCTGGTTTTGAGGAGGGGCCAGATATTTTACTTTAAGGGGTTTTAGGTATATGGTGTGCTAGGTTTAGGTGGGGTGGTTTAGGGGTTTAGGGCTTAGCTAGGTGTGTTGGTTTTGGGGTGAGGTTTAGTGAGGTGGGTTAGGTGATTAGGCTAGGATTAGGTTAGGTTTAAGGAAATTAGGCTAGGTTTAGGGAATGATTAGGGAAGTGGGTTAGGTGATTAGGTTGGGATTAGGCCGGGATTAGGGAAGTGGGTTAGGTGATTAGGCTAGGTTTAGGCCGGGATTAGGGTAAAAGGCTAGATTTAGGTGTTTTGGCTTAGGATTAGGTTAGGGAGCTCCCTTTGCATAACCTATAGACCTTAATTGCATCATGTTGGTGCAGCCCTAGGTTAGGTTTTGGCTAATACAAGCTTAAACCCGCACTAATTAGGCTAACCCACATGACTAACCCCAAACTTGACACACAAGTCAAGCTTAATTACAATTACCCTCAAATCTTATCCTCCCCATTCTCTCTCACGCCCATAATCCCACGTGAATTTCAAGTGGGCCCCATCTCCATTTATGAGAAGGTGATGTGGGCCATGGATGTGGATATTGGATTGGATCTCTGGATCCAAATCCAAATCCAAATCCACATATAGGTTTGGATTGGGATTTGGATATATATGGTCCAGATCCAATCCAAACTGAATTCTGACAGTATCAGTACTCCGTCTGCGTTGGTTCTTCGCCAACATGATCGTCCGCTTCTGTTTTCACCTTCTCGACATGATTTCAAATGGTTTCTGATTATAACAGGGTCTTGGACGTTCGAGATCCTGGGGGTGGATTCAACACGAGAGTTGTTGTGCCGGGCTCGACATGTGCTCCGGTTCTGGGCTCTCTTTCGCTCTTCTGGTCCTACTTTCATCAGGCCAAGCTACTTCAGGGGTTTCAAAATGTGTTTTAAAAGGTTTAAAATTATATTATATATATTTAAAACATATAAAGTTTAAAACATATGTACAGGGTTGCCTAGAAGGCTCCTAGGTTTCCAGACTCAAAATAGCCCTTTGGGGCTGCTTTTACAAAACCAGGTTGATTTTGAGAAGTTCGTGGGATTTCGGGGTGTTTACACATCCCCATAGCAATTCGCCTAGATTTCGAATGTTCCAACAATATAGCCGAGTATGAAGCACTCATACAAGGCTTAAGGATTTTGAAAACTCTAGGGGCATCATGCATCGAGGTCTTTGGAGATTCACTCCTCGTTATAAACCAAGTTTTAAAAATTTGGCAAGTTAGAAACGAAAAGCTTCTTCCATATCACGAGTTGGCCACTCGATTGGTTGAGTCATTCCAATCGTGCTCTCTCACACACGTAGGAAGAGAGGATAATGGCATTGCCGATGCCCTCTCCTCCTTGGGTTCAGCCCTAAGGGTCGATCCCACCATGGGAACCCGATCCTTAGAGATATGGCATGCACCCACTCCATCCACACACGATTTGCAAATTTTCCAAAACAACCCAGATTCTAATGAAAAACCTTGGTTCTATGACATAAAATATTTTCTAGAAAATGGGGGATTCGCTGAGGATGCCACATCCAAAGATACGGCATTCATCCGAAAAATTTGGGTGGGGTTTTGTATAAAAAAAGTTTTACCGGCATCTTACTAAGATGTGTCAACCTAGAGGAGGCTAGTACTGTTATGCATGAATTCCACGATGGAGAATGTGGAGGTCATGTCAATGCCAACATGATGGCGATGAAAATACTTAGAGCGGGCTATTTTTGGTCCACCCTGAAAAAGGATTGCCACGATCATGTTAGGAAGTGTCATCCATGTCAAGTGCATGGGCACACCATTCATATCCCTTCATCATCATTGCATTCCGTGGTCAGCCCCTAGCCATTTACCATGTGGGTGTTTGATATTGTAGGCCCAATATTTCCAAAGGCATCGAATGGGCATAGGTTCATTTTAGTAGTCAATGAGTACTTCTCCAAGTGGGTCGAAGCCATCTTCCTGACCAACGTACAGGGGCAACATGTGGTGGCCTTCATTAGGAGGAATATCTTGGCTCGATTTGGAGTTCCAAGAGACCTTGTGTCCAATAATGGCACCCCATTCAAAAACGAGCGGATGGTCAAGTTGTGCAACACCTATAGCATAACTCACCACTTCTCCTCACCCTACTACCCTCAAGGCAACGGCCAAGCCGAAGCCACGAATAAGACTCTCATTAGTATAATTGAGAAGACTTTAACGTGGCACGAGAAGCTGGATGAAGCCTTATGGGCTTATAGGACTTCCATCCGGACTCCCACGAATGCCACGCCATTTGAGTTGGTCTATGGCACAAATGCCATTCTCCCCATTCATACAAAGCTGCATTCATTTCATACATCCATTGCACTGACCTCCCCCTAGAGACGCTTCAGCATGCTAGGATGGCCGAACTAGATTTGTTAGATGAGAGGCGACTCCTTGCTATGGATCATGCTCATGCATACCAGCAAAGGATAGTCCGACACTATAACAAACATATGAAACCTCGCCACTTTGAAGTGGGAGATCTGGTTTTGAAAACCATCCACCATCGTGGCCCACATCCACTTGGAAAGTGGCGCCCCAAGTGGGATGGACCCTATGTTGTGCGTGCAACCACCACGAACAACTCATATTGGTTGATCGATGTAGAAGGTAGGAATTTAGCAGATCCTATCAATGTTCAATACTTAAAGAAGTATTATGTGTAGGGTTTGGGTTAAATTCCCGTTTTCAAAAATTCTTTGGGATAGATGCTTTGAAACCTCGAAAGTAAGGTTCAAAGGCAAATTGGGTGACCCTGAGTGAGAGAATTTGCACTTGTGAAAGAGTGGAGTTTTCCAAATACGTGTTTACATTTCAAAATCCTTCTTCTTACAAAGAAAGGCCTAGTTCAATATAGCAAGATACTTGCAAGTAGTACGTGCTATTTCTAAATAGGTTGATCTGGAATGGATCGAGTATAACCTTGGGATAAGTCCTCCCCTCTTCTCTTCTCCTTCCAAAAGGAAAATATGGCCAAAAACAAAGGGAAATCCCCACCAAAACCTCTTTCCCAAAGAAAGAAACCAGAATCAAAAGAAAAAATTTGATTCTTTTATGGAAAAGAGGGATCAAAGAAAAAATACTCTCAAAGGGAGACCCTCTATGGAAAAAAGGAAGAAAAAGCCAAAAGCTCAAAAAGTGCAGTTTTCCGCCTTCTATGCCTCAAACCACGGGACGCTTCAGAAGGGACCGTGGTATCTCTTTCCGATCCCTTCGGCTTATCCCAAGTAAAACATGGTTCATTTCGAGGAATCCTAAAGTAAAAATAGGATTTACTTACTTGAATTTCATTTTGTTTGAGAATTCGACATTTCGAGTAAGATGTAGGAATTTTGAAATATAGCTTGTTTCTTATAAAACCTCTGCTAGATTAGCGAGTGTCAAGACTCAAGCAAAGGCAAGCGCGAAGAGCTCGAGATCCTTAGGATTAAGGCTAAAAGCGGTTTTCCCTTTTGTAAATAGATTTTGAAAAATCGAACATCGAGCAACATAGGGCCCGCTCACTTAGAACAGCAGGTCTTCATAAGTCTCAAGAGTTCGACCATGCCATTTGGTCTCTAGGAGGTCGCCATTCTTGGCGTCTCATCCATGTCACGCATGTGCACATCCACACATGAATACTTGCATAACATGATCCCCTTTTAGGACCAGAAACCATAGAAATTTTCCCTTTGGCGTAATATCTCCTCCTACCAGGTTTAAAAAAGAGATTTTTGCTCAAAAATTGGGATGATCCCATATTTTCATGATAGATCTAGGGAGACATTGAAAGGGGTGTTGTCGTCTTTGCCATTATCCAAATAAATTTGGATAATGCCAAAGAGGGGCATCTGTAAACACCCCAAAATCCCACGATTTTCTCAAACATGCCTAGTTTCATGAAAGCAGCACCGAAGGGCTATTTTGAGTCTGGAAACCTAGGAGCCTTCTAGACAACCCTGTACATATGTGAAAACTGTATATATGTTTTAAAACTGTATACATTTAGTTTTAGACTTTTAAAAAAGTCTTTTGAAACCCCGAAAGCAGCCTGGCCTGACAAAAGCAGGACTGAAAAGACAAAGGAGAGCCCGGACCCAAAGCATACTTCAAGCCCGGCACATCAACTCTCGAATCAAAATCATCTCTAGATTCTCAAACATCGAAGCCCCAGATATCATAAATTTGCTCAAATGAACTCCTGAAGGTGAGAAGAAGAGCGGACGACAATGTTGGCAAAGACCCAATGCAAGACGGAGTATTAATGAAGTCAGGCCCCATACAAACCGTCCACTTCAAAATGCCATGAAGGAATCAAAAAATCAGATTTGGGCCGGATCTGGACCATATATATCCAGATCCAAACCCAACATGTATTTGGATTTGGATTTGGATCCCAAGATCCAAGTCCAATACCTACATCCATGGCCCACATCACCTTCTCATAAATGGAGGTGTGGGGCCCACAAGTATTTCACATGAAAGGCCTTGGAAGGCTTGGGTAGAGAGAGAAAGGGGGGGATAAAGTATGAGTGAGAAAGTTGGTAGGCTTGACTTTTGGTCAAGGGTGGGTTAACCTTGTTGGTTTAGCCTAGAGTGCGGGTTTAAGCTTGTATGCACCAACACCTAACCTAGGGCTGCACCAACTTAGACATGGCTGGAGCAAGGGACCAGCGCCAAGGGGAAGTGACCAAACCTAGCCCTAAGCTAGCTCACCTCACCTAGCCATTTCCCCTAAAACCTAACCCAAACCTAGCCATTTTCACCCAAAACTGCCCCAATCTCACCTAGCTAGACCACCTAGACCCTAACCAACTAAGCCTTGTAGACACCCAAAATTTTCTTTTAAAAATTCTTACATTTTTTAGGAAAGTGCTCATTTTTGGCAATTTTGGGTTTTCGAATGAAAAAGGCACTAAACGAGTTTGTTTCGGTACCAAAATTTTATGGAAGCTTTAAAATGATGAAAGAATACTTTCCTTTATGAAAATTTCCAATTTTGACTAGATTGGATGAAAATAACGATTTTGCCCCCGGCATGGAAAAAGCAGGATTTCGTTTCCATAAAAGCCTTATGTAGATGAACTTGTTTGAAATTTTCCACTTGAAAAGAAATAGGCATTTATAGGACAAGTTGACACCTGAAAAGGCAAATGGGCGCCCAAAAAGGAATGCGGGCGTTAAAAAGGGAAAGCGAGCTTCCCAGAAAGAAAAGCTCATATTTGGAAAGAAATCAATTTCCAGAGGGTAAAGTTGATATTACCAAGAGAAAGGAAAGATTGATGCAACAACAATGGCTTCAGAAGAAAAAAGTTTGGTATCGAATGCATTTGATAACATATCCATGTTATGTTTGGTTGCTAAAAGAAGGCAATTGGTGTACTCATATGCATCAGCTTTACATTATCACCTGTTGCTGTCATATTACTTTGGTATTGAAAATAAGGTTAATGTTCCAACACTCATGGAGGAAATCCAGCAAGCATGAAAGTTGGTTTTCGAAAACGTAACATGGGCCTTACTTAACAATTTCATAATAGGTAGGCATGAACATAATCACTTTCACAGCAGATGCGCAGATAATGGGGGATTGTTTGAATGCTCTTATACGTGTAATATTAAGAGATTCAGTTGAAATCATCATGTGAAATCGTCAGTTCCTTAGAAGTTGTTATTAACAGTGTTTTGCTTATATTATGTATTCAATTTTGTTATGCTGAATTTCCAAATGGCCTTGTTACGTAACAAAAATGTTTTCACCAAAACCAAAACGAATTTCGAAGTGCTACTTCTGTTGGTTCTCTTCCTTCAGTTCCACTCAAGGTCCCGGCCAGAAGGACCCCAGGCTCGGAGATTAGTCAACGATCTTTGAAGCATTCAAGAATTTCATCTGTCTTTGGTCCATCTCTTGAAATTAACCAGGTCCCTGGATCTTCTGGTATGGTTCTGGATAAAATTTTTATGTCTCAAGAGAAGCAGTGGCTAAATGAACCATCCAAGACAGTAGTCTCTTCCACTGGACATACTGATAGCCAAGGTGCAGAGCCAAGAAGACCGAATGATTGGGTCTCGATTAGGGTTCCTGGTACAACCCACATTGAAGATCAAAATATCAGCATTTTGCCTGGACCAATTAATAGGGAGCATGGAGGAATCAGTTGCTGAATGTAAAAAGTCCGTAGGGGAAGTTTTCTTCTAAATCTTAAGAATGTGAAAACTATGTTCGGTTGGTTGACATGAATACGGTGAAAATACACTAAAGGCTACTGGGACCAAGAGTTGAAAAGAGTCTCTTGGTCAGTTGGAAGGAACCGTTGCATCTGTAGAGTCATCCATTTCAGGAAAGAGTTACCTTCAAAATGACTCGTTTGGTGTGGTAGGGAACATGAAGCCTGGCAGCAATGAAAAAAACAAGGTTCACTAATCCGATCCATGCTCCAGGGCTTATTATTGGTGCATCGTCAAACCTAGGTTCTGCTCAAAGTTCTAAATTTAAGTTTGCAAACGAAGGGCTCGTGAGTGTTGTTTCAAGTGAAGAAGCTAAAAAGCAAGAGACCATTAAAATGACATCTTCTTGCTCACCAGATTCAAAGAAGACAATGTCACGCACGGGAGGACATGCCCATGAGCATCTGGCTATTAATTCATCATTTCTTGAGCAAACTAAAGGCGATAATTCAACATCTAAAGCCAAAATATCTGCTGAATGTACAGATAGACGAGTCTGTGATGGTCATTCAAAGCGAAAATCCCCTACTGAGCCTAAAATGCATAATCCGTGTGGCAGGAAACATTCAAAAAGTGTTATGAAATATCCAGCGTCCCAACCTATTCCCTCAACAACCCTCAACGACTTCCAACTGAATGTTGTCAACAACTTCTAACCACAGCGATTCATCCATATCTGCAACAGATGGATGAAGGCTATGAAGATCACGTTCAAGGATATCCAAGGCAGATGAAATCAAATACCGATAACGATCAAACAAGAGTTATGCCTATCAAATGCAGATGACGTTCCAACCAATTCAAATAAGATTTTATCAACACAATCAAAACCGAACTTATCCAAATCACAGCCAGAGCCTATAAAAGGGCTCCCCTAGGTGCTGCAGAGGGCATCAACTAGTGAGCATCAACAGAAAATGATCAACCAAGATACAGCCACATTCAATCTGAAAATACAGAGAAATAGAGAGAGAAAGAGAGAGAAAGGAGGGGAAGAAGAAAGAAAAAAGGGAGGCCAGACTGGTTCCGACGTCCGACGATCATCCGACGAAGCTCTTCTACGTTCCTTCTCACTCACACAGGTTCGAATCTGTGCACAAATTTGTTTTAATTCATGAGAATCTGAAGAAGCACAGATTCTGGAAATTTGTATATGAATCAAGGCCTCGAGCTCATGTTCTTCATTTATATCGATACAAACACACATGATTCCTTCATGAACGAAATTAAAATCCATGTTTAGATGATTCCCATGCATCATTAGGACTAATACAGGTAGAATTTCGTTTTAGAATCACATTAGGAACACTCTGAAATTTTCTGTAAAACTAGTTTCTAAAACTGTCTGTGCACACATGTCTGATCACGGAATTTTTATAGACAAACAGATAAGCCAATTGCTTTGAGATTTTGCATGAATAATTTAGACATATAAGACTTTATCAAATAAAAGTTTGAGGAATTTTTATGAACTATTGCCTAATCAATTAGCTCCATGAAGTTTATACAAAATCCAGATTATGTTTTACAGAAACAGAATGTTCAGTAACAGACCTCTATTCTTTTGCCCATATCTCTGCAACCACTTAATGAAATTGGATGAAATTTAATTCTGTGGAAACCTAACATCCGTATCTTTCTAACACAATAAATTTTATTGAAATTGGATGACTAAGTGCTGAGATATTGCTATTTTTCTGAGCTTCTTATTCACAAAAATAGGGTTGTTCCGAATTTTATAACAGTTTCTGATTATGTATTTAATTCTCAGAAAATAAAGAACAAAATTATAAAATAAAAATATATTCTGATTCTACACACACGTGTCTTATTCTATACAATTTTTAGAATTTTTTGAGAATCAGAAGTATTTTTAAAAATTCGGAGAACAGGTCTTTAGAACTAAACAGATTCTGCAACTTTCAGAATATGAAAATTTTCAGAAATCAAGAACTTAAACACAAATCTGAAACTTTGGAAAATCTGGTTTTTCCTTTCTCGAATTAACGGATTCAAACAAATTTCAAGTGTCTAGGCTGACCCTTGAGCGCCGGTTCAAGAAGGCCTAAGTCGAAAAGATCTCACTTGTCCACAATCGTTCTTAGAAGTCAGAAAATCAGAATTTGTTAGTTTTGATAAACTAATTGGCACGCTCGCGCAACCCGATGTAGTTCGAGGGTTTGATTTCGAATCCCACGATTTGAAATAAAATCATGTCTACAAGCCTAAACCCACCTTAATGCACCTAATTAAACCCCTAACCACTATGTCCCAGCCCACCTAACCGACCTACCCCAAACCACTAACCAGCCCCCCCTAACCGACCTACCCCAAACCACTAACCAGCCCCCCTAACCGACCTACCCCAAACCATGTCCCATGCCCACCTTATTGCAAATATCTGGCCCACCTTCTACCCAACCGACCCAGCCTATAACCCCCCCCCCCCCAATTGCGGGTTTGGGGACTCTCTCCGACTCTCCTCCACTCTCACCCCCACTCACTCCAAGCTCCACCACCCAACCCACCACCTGCCATTCCACCTCCACTCCACCACCCGGCCAGCACTTCCCCATTCCAACCGACTCCATCACCTTCCACCTTCGGCGAGGAGCACCTTCCCGACTGCCACTCTTCTTCCACCACCATCCGGCCACCACTTCCATCCACCAGCATTGCCTCCTTCCTGGTTTGTACCCCACCTCAACCTTATCTAACCTTCATTCTCCCTTCACCCCTTCTTCCCAGCCAAGCACCACACCAACCTAGCTCATCCATTCCTCCTCCCTTACACCCGGCCGACCTGCACCATACCCCATCACCTTCCCTCAACACCACCCACCTTAGCTCCTAGCTGAACATCTCCCTTAGTCACCCACTTCCCAGCCAGGCATCACCCAAACCTACCGCACCTAGACACTCCATCACCCGGCCAGCATCAAGACACCACCAGGCCAGCACCCCTACCTGCCACACGCACCCACCTAAGGAGCTTCCCTTCGGCTGCCCAAGGTGACTCACGAGGCCAAAGCCAAGCAAGTTGTGCACGGACCAGCTACACGTAAGTGCCTAACTCGGTCCATTATATGAACTTGCTTACATTTAATTAAATTTTGATATGGGGTTGTAATAATGGAGCGTTGTCTCCCCCCAATTGTAATAACGTGGTTTGACACACCAACACACACGTGCACTTGAGCCTTTCCGCTCTTAGTTGTACACCCTTTTGGCACACACACGGGCCTTGACAGCCGCTAAGATATAGTTATATTTATATATATTCCGCTGCATGGGTTTTAATTTAAGTCGTGGTGTTGTCTTTTAATTACCATACGCACACACATTGAGCCTTCGCTCTTACTCCCAAGACCCTAGTAAGGGCCATATTGCAATTCTATTTGGGTTTTACATTTCAAGTTGTGTGCGTTGTCTTTCAATTACCACAGGCACACACATTGAGCCTTCGCTCTTACTCCCAAGACCCTAGTAAGGGTCATATTGCAATTCTATTTGGGTTTTACATTCTAAGTCGTGTGTGTTGTCTTTCAATTCCACACGCACACACATTGAGCCTTCGCTCTTATTCCCAAGACCCTAATAAGGGTCATATTGCAATTATATTTGGGTTTTACATTACAAGTCGTGTGAGTTGTCTTTACATATATACACAGCACCCACCCACACATTGGCGACCTTCGGGCCCATATATATAGTTGTATTTCTCTTTCGCTATGTCTTTAAGATTTGGGTTTTAAGGTTCCGCTGTGTGAGTAGTCTTTCAATATATACACGACACACACTTACACATTTGAGCCTTTCTGCTCTTAAGATATAGCTATATTTCCCTTTTGCAATTTCCCTTTTGCAATTTACATTACGCAATTTCCCTTAAGCATTGTCTTTCAATTCGGGTTTTCCCTTGGAGTTGCGTGAGTTTGCATTGCATATTTGCCATACTACGAGTTAGGACGTATATTGCATCAAAGCAAACCCCACACTCCTGTGCAAAAATCGCCAAACTTAGGTCACTTACGCACACACCTAGTTGGCCCTAAAAAGTATAAAATTGAAAGACATAGGCACGTGCAAATCCCATGTGAAATAAAACTTGCAACCAAACAAACAAAACCCAAACACTTCATGTATTTTCAAAGAGGTTATCTGTTTAAAAACGACTTTGCCAAGCGTACAGACTGACCCTTGCGCATCGGTACAAGAAGGTTTGCGACGTGTCATCCTCGTATTGAGCAAAGCTCCCAAGGCATTTGCATGCACGGAAATGTAAAGCATAAGAGGTTTTCCTTGCTTTGGAGGATTTAAAACAGGGGGATTAACTAAGTATGCCTTTAGTCTTTCAAATAACTTTTGGCAGTCGTCATCCCATGAAAATGTTGTACCCTTTCTCAACAACTTGTTAAAGGGTTCGCATCTAGTCACCAGGTTTGAGATAAACCTGCGAATGGATTGTAATCGACCTTGGAGGCTACAAATCTGCGTGAGATTGGAGGGTGGAGCCATGTCTATGATGGCTCTACACTTAGAGGGGTCGACTTCTATGCCCCTTTGGCTCACCATAAAGCCTAAGAGCTTTCCGGACTCTACTCCGAACACACACTTCTGAGGGTTTAGCTTTACTTTGTAAAGTCTAAGCCTTTCGAAAATCTTTTGTAAGAATTCGATATGAGTGCACAGAGTTTTGGATTTGGCCAAGAGATCATCCACATATACCTCTACGAGCTCATGAATTTGATCATAGAAGATCGTGTTCAAAGCTCTTTGGTATGTGGCGCCGGCATTTTTCAAACCAAAAGGCATGACTGTATAGCAGTACATGCCCCATGGGGTTGTGAAAGCATTCTTACCCTGATCTCGTGGGCTTAGTTTAATTTGGTTATACCCTGAATAGCCATCCATAAACGAAAACATTTCATGATTTGCAATACTATCGACTATCAAATCTATGTTTGGTAAAGGATAATTATCCTTTGGAGTGGCTTTATTCAGGTTTCTGAAATCGATGCATATTCGAATCTTTCCATTGGTTTTTTGAACAACAACTATATTAGATAACCAATCAGAATACACAATGCGTTTTATAAATCTGGCTTTTAACAGATCTTCTAAACCCTCTTTGACTTGGGCGTGTATGTTCGGATGTATTTTCCTAAGCTTTTGCTTTGTGGGTTTTACATCCGCATCTCAGGGAAGACGATGCTCGACAATACTCGGGTCTATGCCCGGCATGTCTTCATATGTCCATGCAAACACATCTAAGTAGGTTTTTAGAAATGCAATGAATGATGATCTTTCATGCTCACGCAAACATGCGCCTACCTTAATGAGTTTGGGCTTTGAATCACTCCCTAGGTTTATCTCTATGAAATCTCCTCCTACTGAATTTTAAGGCTCTTCAAAATCGAGAATTTTATGAAATTCTGGGAGCTCAGAAGTGGGATCTTCCTCAAGGGGATCCACTTCCGGGCTTTAATCATTCTCGTGGTTTATAGATCCTAGGGAATTTGATGCATGGATTTTTAAAAGACCTAGTTTCACACTTGGAATTTCTATGGGTTTCGAAATTTTTGGTCTGGTTATGCAGACAACATTTCTTTTGAAATCTTTTGCTTTTTCCAAATCCTTACCAAGAGCAGCTATGTATAAAACCTTTTTGGAATTTTGTAAATTTTCAATTTTTTTGTGTTTTTGTAAAACGAGAATTTTGGGAACTATACAAACCACTCTTTTTTCGAGTTTTTCATTTTCAAGTGTTTTTGGCTTTTGTAATTTTTCCATTTTTAAGATTTCGAGTTTTCCAAATGTTTTTGTATTTTTTATTTGAAAGGGATCTTCCATCATACATACAAAGGAAAACGTAACGAATTCGACACTATACAAGAGGTCTAAATCATAGGTTTCTACTTGGGTAGGCTCCAGGGCACCCTTGACCCAGGTGGTCACAGGGGGTGGCTCTAGTGGTATTTTGGGAGTATAGCCGATCCCATATCAGCTTCGATTCTCCCTAGGCAGTATGGGTTCTAGGAGACCCTGATTTTGTGACCCTAGACTCTTGTATGGCAAATAGCCCATATTTAATAGCATGTTCTACGATTTTTTATTTTTAGAGAAATTTTGTTATAAATCGTGGTCCTGGAACTTGTTGTCGTCTATATTATGCACATAGGGCTTTTTATCCAGGGGTTTTGGAAATAGGGGATTCTTGGGTTTTCCTGGATTGGTCAGAACTTTGAGGGGGCAAGCCTTGGGTGGCCCCTTCACATATACGACCTTCCTAGGGTTTTTCAATGTGAGCCTTAGTGGCTCGGGCAGGGTCTATCCTAGTTTTACCTCGTGGGTCTGGGAACTCAATAAACAAGGGGAATTTATGATCCCGAAAGCTGAGGATGACTCCCACCTAGGATCACCACGACTTGGTCCTTGAAAGAGATTTTGACACACCTGTGGAAGGTGGATGGCACAGCACACAGGCTGTGTATCCAGGGCCTTCCCAACAATAGGTTATAGTGGGGGTGGATGTCCAGGACATGGAACACCCCCGTGTGTGTTATCCCTCCCGTTTCCATGGGGAGTTCGATAGATCCTAGTGGTCTAAACGCATTCCCATCATATCCAGTGATGACGATGGGGCTTGGATTTACGAATGTCAAGGTAACCCCGATTTGGTTCGCCACATGAAGTGGAAGGATGTTGAGCCCTCCTCCCCCATCGACAAGGCCCCTATCCAGAGAGTGGTTATTTAGAACCACCTTGATATGTAGGGCCTGGTTATGGGACTCATAGGGTCTTTCTACATCGTCTTCTGATAATACAATGGGCGTTTTCGCTCCTATTGACGCCACTTGATTGGACAAGGATTCTGGGGTTATGTTCGAACTAACCTTTGCTCTTTCTAGAATTTTCTCTAACATGAGTCTATGCCTAGAAGAAGTTTGTATTAGCTCTAGGATGGACATGTCGATAGGAATCTTTGAAAGATGGTTTTCGAAATCATATAAGTTTAACACGACATTTCCTTTGTCCGTTTTCGGCAGAACTCTAAGAATACAAGCTTTTGAGGGGCCAGGCACACTGACCACCTTTTTAGCACTTTGTAGATGTGGGGGTAGATAGATCCTCCCGGATCTTGTCACCTCCCCCACGATCAACCTAGGTTTCGTACCTAACATGGCTTTAATCGAAAGTTTTGGAGCACCTTGAATTATTAAAACTGATTTAACTAGGGACGGAACTCTTGGTGGTCCTCGGATGACTACTTGGGCGGGTTTTTAGTAAAGTATGAGAGTAGATGCACAAGTAGACAAACCAGACTCATATGCATGCGCTAGACTCTTCGAAATCGTGAGAGCATATACCTCTTTTCCCTTCTCACTGGTACTTGCATGCTTGGAGAAGGGTTCTCTAAAGATAGCTTGGGCAGGCTCGGGTTCTTCAGCGACCTGAAGCCGGCCTTCTACTATCATATTCTCGATTTTATTTAACAGGGAGAAACACCACTTTGTATCATGGCCTTTGTGCCGATGATACTTGCAGAATCTGTTTAAAAATCCTCCTTTTGAAGTGACTCTCTCGGGAATCTCGGGGAGTTCGATCATTCCTTGGGCAAGTAGGAGGTCTAGGACCTCTGACACAGGTTGCCCCAGTGGAGTGTACTCCCGTCTTTCAAAGGGTTTTTGAAAACTTTTCTTCATTTTATTTTCTATTTTTTCAAAACCTTTTGAAGCACTTGCCGGGCTTGGATCCACCCGGATATTGGCAATTTTGTGGGGTTTTGCCCCTTTGTCCGCGGTGGGTAGCCCATAAGTGATGGGCTTCTCCAAGCGAGTTTTTGAAACTACGCTTCCTTTTTATAGATAATCATAAATCCCTTTTTTCAAATTTGTCTCGAAAAGGGATGCTTTTTTGATCAACTTATGGAAAGTTGAGATTTCGTGAAGCAAGAGAAGGGTTTTTAATTCATTTTTTAAATTATCCAGGATGAGCTTGACTGCGCATCCTTTGGATATTGGCTCTCGCACTTGTCCTAGGAGAGACCTCCAATGAACGATAAACGTATGTACGTCTTCGTTCGTGCATTGCTTTTTATCCCTCAACATGTTTAAAGTCAGTGTGACTTCTAGGTTATGCGAGAATCTCTACATAAAGAAATTCGCTAACTCTTCAAAGGTTGCGAACTTGCTAAGGTCATAGGAAGCCAGTCATTTGGCAGTTATGCCCTTGAGGGACAAAGGGAACCAATACACCCATTTCATCGAGTCCTTCTTTTTCTTATGGGCTCGACGAGAGAAAAGTTGCAAGTGAGACCTCGGGTCTCCCATGCCATCATACCGATGGAAGTTCAGTATTTCATCGTCACTGTCAGTTTCATAGTCCACAAGCAAGAAATCAGACAAGGCGTAACTCCTTTTCTCTTTATTTTGCCCTCTCAGCAGCTGCTGTAGGGCTTTACGGTTCTTGTGTGTGAAGGACTCGCGGAAGTCTCTTTATGTTTGCAAGGTTTTCAAACTTTTTCTTGGCCTTTGGTTCGCCATTTGACGAACATGAGTCAGCTGCTTTAGCCCCATGGCTAAGAGTAGTGATTTTGGCCTCGAAATCTCTTCTCAAGTCCTCAATCTCTTCTAGTTTGTTTTGTTTCTTCGAAAACCTCCTAGAGTGAGAACTTGATGTGCATGAGCCGTGGCTAGACACTTCTTGGGAGCCTGGACTCGACATGCTTCAATGCTTTTCAAAAATCCTAAGTATGAAATGCAACAAACAAAGTTTAAAATACTTTCTTTGAAAAATTTTCGTGAGGTTTTTCTATATGAACTGACTTTGTACAAGGCCCAGCTCCCATAGGGCGTGCCAATTCCTGTAGACACGAAAAATTCTCACTTCTGGTTCTTAGGCCCGAAGTGAACCTTTTTGTATGTCTAAGTCGTTTTTATAAAAGAGGGTGTGCCAGCTAGCTTACTCAAGCTAGCGAAGTAAGTTTTGAAAGTCTGACTCTTTCGGGGTGACTGTGAGTAAGTGAGCTCTTTTTGTCGCAGACCTTCTTGCACCGATGCGCAAGGGTTAGTCTGTACGCTTGGCAAAGTCTTTTTAAATAAGTAACCTCTTTGAAAATATGCGAAGTGTTTGACTTGGGTTTTGTTTGTTTGATTGCAAATTTTATTTCACGTGGGATTTGCAAGTGCCTATGTCTTTCAATTTTATGCTATTTTAGGCCAACTAGGTGTGTGCGCAAGTGACCTAAGTTATCGATTTTTGCATGGGAGTATGGGGTTTGCTTTGATGCGATATGCGCCCTAACTCGTGGTATGGCGAATATGCAATGCAAACTCACACAACTCCAAGGGAAAACCCGAAATTGAAAGACAATGCTTAAGAGAAATTGCGTAATGTAAATTGCAAAAGGAAAATATGGCTATATCTTAAGAGAGGAAAGGCTCAATTGTGTAAGTGTGTGTCGTGTATATATTGAAAGACTACTCACACAACTGAACCTTAAAACCCAAATCTTAAAGACATAGTGGAAAGGAATGAAGGAGGTGCTGGTTAGATGAGGTTGAGGTGGGGTACTAACCGGGAGGGATGGAGCTGCTGGTGGTGTTGGAATGGTGGCCGGATGGTAGAAGGTGATGGAGTGGCAGCTGCGAAGGTGCTCCTCGCCAAAGGTGGAAGGTGGTGGAGTCGGGTGGAATGGAGAGGTGCTAGCCGGGTCCCAAGGGTGAAGGGTTGGAAATCCAAGAGAGCTGGCCAGGTCCTGGGAGCATGGAGAGAGAGCCAACCCACATGAAGGAGGGGGCTTATATAGGCTTGGATTGAGCTAGGTCAGTTGGTGGGTTGTGGGCCAGATATTTTCAATTAGGTGGGCATGGGACACGGTTTGGGGTAGGTCGGTTAGGGGGGCTGGTTAGTAGTTTGGAGTAGGTTGGTTAGGTGGGCTGGGACATAGTGGTTAGGGACTTAGTTAGGTACACTAAGGTTGGTTTAGGCTTAGTTGGTTAGGGTCTAGGTGGTCTAGCTAGGTGAGGTCGGCTAGGTGAGGTTGGGGCAGTTTTGGGTGAGAAGTAGGTTAGGTTTGGGTTAGGTTTTAGGGGAAATGGCTAGGTGAGGTGAGCTAGCTTAGGGCTAGGTTTAGGAACCACCCCTTGGCGCCGGTCCATTGCTCCAGTTGCAGCCATGTCCAAGTTGGTGCAGCCCTAGGTAAAGTGTAGGTGCATACAAGCTTGAACCCACACTCTAGGTTAAACCCACAAGGCTAACCCACTTTTGACCAAAAAGTCAAGCCTACCAACTTTCTCACTCATACTTTATGGCTCCCCTTTCTCTCTCTACCCAAGCCTTCCAAGGCATTTCATGTGAAATATTGTGGGCCCCTCACCCCCCTTTATGAGGAGGTGATGTGGGCCATGGATACAGATATTGGATTTGGATCTTTGGATCCAAATTCAAATCCAAATACATGTTGGGTTTGGATCTAGATATATATGGTCCAGATCCGACCCAAATCTGATTTTTTGATTCCTTCATTGCGTATTGAGACGGACGGTTTGTGCGGGGCCTGACTTCATCAGTACTCCATCTTGCGTTGGGTCTTCGCCAACATTGTCGTCCGATCTTCTTCTCACCTTTAGGAGTTCATTTTGACCATTTTTCTGATATTTGGGGCTTTGATGTTTGAGAATTTGGGGATGCTTTTGATACAAGAGTTGATGTGCCAGGCTTGAAGTATACTTCAGGTTCGGGCCCTCCTTTGCCTTTTTGGTCCTACTTTTGTCAGGCCAGGAGGCTTTCTGTGTTCCGAAACACTTTTTAAAGTCTAAAACTATATGTATAAAGTTTTAAAACATATATACAAGTTCAAAATGTTTTTGGATTTCGAGTTTTTCTAATTTTTTTGTTTTTTTTATTTGAATGGGATCTTCCATCATACCTACAAAGGAAAACGTAATGAGTTAGACTCTAAACAAGAGGTCTAAATCGTAGGTTTCTACTTGGGTAGGTTCCAGGGCACCCTTGACCCAGGTGGTCACAGGGGGTGGCTCTGGTAGTATTCTTGGGGTATAGCTGATCCCATATCGGCTTGGATTGGCCTTGGGCAAGACGGGCTCTATGAGACCCTGATTATGTGCCCCTAGACTCTTATATAGCAAATAGCCCATATTTAACAGCATGTTCCATGTTTTTTTGTTTTTAGAGAAATTTTTATATAAATCGTGGTCCTGGAACTTGCTGTCGTCTATGTTATGCACATAGGGCTTTTTGTCCAGGGGTTTTGGAAATAGGCGATTTTTAGGTTTTCCTGGGATGGTCAGGATTTTAAGGGGGCCAGCCTTGGGCGGCCCCTTGACATATACGACTTTCCTAGGGTTTTTGAGTGTGAGCCTTGGCTGCTCGAGCAGGGTCTGCCCCATATTTGCCTCGTGGGTCTGGGAACTCGACAAGCAAGGGGAATTTATGATCCCTTGAAGATGAGGATGACTCTCACCTAGGATCACTACGATTTGGTCCCGATAAGGGATTTTGACACACCTGTGGAAGGTGGATGGCACAGCATACAAGCTGTGTATCCAGGGCCTTCCCAACAATAGGTTATAGTGGGGGTAGATGTCCAAGACATGGAACACCCCCGTGTGTGCTATCCCTCCCGTTTCCATGGGGAGTTCGATGGATCCTAGTGGTCTAGACGCATTCCCATCGTACCCAATGATGACGATGGGGCTTGGGTTTACGGATGTCAAGGTGATCCCGATTTGGTTCGCCACATGAAGTGGAAGGATGTTGAGCTAGGGCCTGGTTATGGGACTCATAAGGTCTTTCTACATCATCTTCTGAGAATATAATGGGCGTTTTTGCTCCTATGGACGCCACTTGATTGGACAAGGATTCTGGGGTTATGTTCGAACTAACCTTTGCTCTTTCTAGAATTTTCTCTAACATGAGTCTATGCCTAGAAGAAGTTTGTATTAGCTCTAGGATGGACATGTCGATAGGAATCTTTGAAAGATGGTTTTCGAAATCATATAAGTTTAACACGACTTTTCCTTTGTCCGTTTTCGGTGGAACTTTAAGAATACATGCTTTTGAGGGGCCAGGCACACTGACCACCTTTTTAGCACTTTGTAGATGTGGGGGTTGATAGATCCTCTCAGATCTTGTCACCTCCCCCACGATCAACCTAGGTTTCGCACCTAACATGGCTCTAATCGAAAGTTTTGGAGCACCTTGAATTTTCAAAATTGGTTTAACTAGGGATGGACCTCTTGGTGGTCCCCGAATGACTACTTGGGCGGGTTTTTTGTGAATTATGAGAGTAGATGCACAAGTAGAGAAACCAGACTCATACGCATGCACTAGAC
Source organism: Brasenia schreberi (assembly GCA_036023115.1). NCBI lineage: Eukaryota > Viridiplantae > Streptophyta > Magnoliopsida > Nymphaeales > Cabombaceae > Brasenia > Brasenia schreberi. The sequence goes on along the minus strand of JAYKKT010000058.1, from coordinate 17,201,127 downwards.
TCTTCAAAATTGTGAGAGCACATACCTCTTTTCCCTTCCTACTGGTACTTGCGTGCTTGGGGAAGGGTTCTCTAAAGATAGCTTGGGCAGGCTCGGGTTCCTCAATGACCTGAAGCTGACTTTCTGCTATCCAAGATGAGCATGACTGCACATCCTTCAGATATTGGCTCTCGCACTTGTCCAAGAAGAGACCTCCAACGAACGATAAACGTATAAACGTCTTCGTTCATGCCTTATTTTGCATACCTTAATGTGTTTAAAGTTGGCGTGACTTCTACGTTATGCGAGAATCTCTGCATAAAGCAGTTCGCTAACTCTTAAAAAGTAGCGAACTGGCTAAGGTCGTAGGAAGCCAGTCATTTGGTAGTTGTGCCTTTGAGGGACAAAGGGAACCAATACACCAATTTCATTGAGTCCTTCTTTTTCTTGTGGGCTCGACGAGAGAAAAGTTGCAAGTGAGACCTAGGGTCTCCCGTGCCATCATACCGATGAAAATTCGGTATTTCATTACTGTCTATTTCATAGTCTACAGGTAAGAAATCAGACAGGGCGTAACTCCTTTTCTCTTTGTTTTGCCCTCTCTGCAGCTGCTGTAGGGCTTTACGGTCCTTATGTGTGAAGGACTCATGGAATTGGTTGCCTTCCATTGCGGAGGTCTCTTTATGTTTGCGAGTTTTTTCAAACTTTTTCTTGGCCTTTGGTTCGCCATTTCACGAACATGAGTCAGTTGCTTCAGCCTCTTGGCTAAGAGCAGCGATTTTGGCCTCAAAATCCCTTCTCAAGTCCTCAATCTCTTCTAGTTTATTTCAATTTTTCGAAAACCTCCTAGAATGAGAACTTGATGCGCATGAGCCATGGCTCGACACTTCATTGGGTTTCGGATTTGACATGCTTCAATGCTTTCAAAATCCTAAGTATGAAATGCAACAAACAAAAAGTTTAAAACACTTTCTTTGAAAAAAAAATTGTGAGGTTTTCTTGTATGACTTTACTTTGCATAAGGCCCAGGTCCCACTGGGCGTGCCAATCCTATAGACACCGAAAATTCTCACTTCTGGGTTCTTAGGCCTGAAGTGAACCTTTTCGCAATCTACGTCGCTTTTATAAAAGGGGGCGTGCCAGCTAGCTTAGTCAAGCTAGCGAAGTAAGTTTTCACAAGATCTGACTCGTTTAGGGCGATTGTGAGCAAGTGGGCTCTTTTCGTCGTAGAGCTTCTTGCACCGATGCGCAAGGGTCATTCTGTACGCTTAGCAAAGTCGATTTTGAACAAATGTAACCTCTTTGAAAACATATGAAGTGTTTGGTTGGGTTTTGTTTGTATTGTTGCTGATTTTGTTTCACGTGGGATTTGCACATGCCTATGTCTTTGATTTTAGCCAATTTGGGCATGAGATATGTGCGTCAAGTGCCTAAATGTGGCGAGTTTTTATACGGATTTATGGGGTTTGCTTTGATGCAATATACATCCTAACTCGTGGTATGGTGAATATGCAATGCAAACTCACACAACTGAATGGGAAAACCTGGAATTAAAAGACATAGCAGAAGGGAAATTACAAAAGGGAAATATAGCTATATCTTAAGAGCAGAAAGGCTCAATTGTGTAAGTGTGTGTCGTGTATATATTGAAAGACTACTCACACAGCTGAACCTTAAAACCCGAAATTGAAAGACATAGCGGAAGGGAAATACAACTATATATATATATATGGGCCCGAAGGTCGCCAACATGCGCGTGTTGTGATTATGTGTAAATGGAAAGACAAACACACGCAGCTGAACCGGGAAAACATAGTGGAAAGTATTTAGATATGGCTATATCTTAGCATCTGCCAAGGCCAAAATAGTGCGTGGGTGTTTGAGCAAGTGCTCGGGTGCTCCTTGGGTGCGAGTGTGTAAAATTAAAGACAAACTCATACGACTTGAACCTTAAAACCCAAATGAAATTGCAGCATATAAGGCTCTTACTAGAGTCTTGGGAGTAAGAGCGAAGGCTCAATGTGTGTGAGTGTAGAATTTAAAGACAATGCACACAACTTAAAAATAACACCCGAATCAAATTGCAACGTATAGCTCTTACTAGAGTCTTAGGAGTAAGAGCGAAGGCTCAATCGTGCTTGTGGGTGCTTGTGTACGAGTAACAGATAAGGCTCAAGTGCTCGTGTGTGCTTCGTGTATCATACATCAATATTACATCTTGGGGGGGAGACTACGCTCCATTATTACAACCCCATATCAAAATTTAATTGAATATAAAGCAAGTTAATGTAATAGACCAAGTTTAGACACTTACAAATAGCTGGTCCGTCTTCACTTGCTCGTGCTTGGGCTTGTGATTCACTTTGGGCAGCCAAGAGGGGCGACCTCCTAGAGTAGCTTGAGAGAGGTTGGGACTCGGGTGTGTTTAGTGGCAGGTAGGGGTGCTGGTCGGCTGGTTTGTGGGAGCTAGGTTGGGTGTTAAGGTGGATGGGGGATAAGGGAGCTAGTAGCTGGGGGTTAAGGCAAAGGATGAGAGGGGAAAGAAGGTAGGTGATGCTGGCTGGGCAGGATGCGGCAAGTGGTGTTGGCTGGGAAGGAGGCGGCAGGTGGCAATGGCTGGGAAGGAGGGAAGCCGAGTGGAAGGGAGGCGGCAGGTGATGGTGTTGGCGAAGGAGGGAAGCCGGGTGGAAGGAAGGCTGGTGGGTGGATAATGTTGGCCGGGTGGAAGGTGGTGCTGGCTGGGAGATGATGCTGCTCTAGATGGAAGGGAGAGATCCTTCGGCTGGGAGTGAAGGGGGGGTCTTTATATGCTGGCCAACTGAGGTAAGTTAATGGCTGGGGGATGAGGGAGCTAGGGACTAAGGTCGGTTGGTTAGTGGGTAGTTAGGGAGTGGCTGGGTCTAGTTAGGAACCGAGGGACTAAGGTCGGTTGGGCTTAGCTAGTTAGGGAGTGGCTGGGTCTAGTTAGGAACCAAGGGTCAGTTTAGTGGGCTGGGGCTAGATATTTATATTAGGTGGGCTGGGATATATTATGGGCTAGATATTTAATGGTTTAGGATGGGGGTGGTTGCAGCTAGTTTAGGTTGGTTTAGGGAATGTTGTGGGTTGGGCTAGTGGTTTGGGGTAGGTCGGTTAGGTGGGCTGGGTTTAGTTGGTTAGGGACTTAGTTAGGTGAACTAAGGTTAGCTTAAGGCTGGTTGGTTAGGGTCTAGGTGGTCCAGCTAGGTGAGGTCGGCTAGGTGAAGTGGGTGTGGTTTTGGGTGAGAAGGGCTAGGTCTAGGCTAGGTTTGGGTTAGGTTTAGGAGAGATGACTAAGCGAAATAGGCTAACTTAGGGCTAGGTTTAGGAACCCACCTCTTGGAGTCGGTCCACCACTTTAGTTGCAGCCATATCCAAGTTGGTGCAGCCCTAGGTCAAGTGTAGGTGCATACAAGCTTGAACCCACACTCTTGGTCAAACCCACAAGGCTAACCCACTTTGACCAAAAAAAGTCAAGCCTACCAACTTTCTCACTCTTACTTTATAGCCCTTTTCTCTCTCTACCCAAGCCTTCCAAGAGCATTCACGTGAACTTTAGTGGGCCCCTTACCCCTATTTATAGGCAGGTGAAGTGGGTCATGGATATGGATATTAGATCTTGAGATCCAAATCCAAATCCAAATACATTTTGGGTTTCGATCGGGATATATATGGTTTTGATTCCTTCATGGCGTTTCGAGATGGACGGTTTGTGCGGGGCCTGACTTCATCAGTACTCTGTCTTGCGTTGGGTCTTCGCCAACATTTTCGTCCGATCTCCTTCTCATCTTCGGGATTTCATTTTGATCATATTTCTGATATTTGGGGCTTAGATGTCTAAGAATTTGGGGATGCTTTTGACATGAGAGTTGATATGTCGAGCTTGAAGTATGCTTCAGGTCCGGGCTCTCTTTTGTCTTTTTGATCCACTTTTATCAGGCCAGAAGGCTTTTGGGGCTTTTTTGCTTATTTTTGTGGCTGCTTCTGATGAGGATGTACCTGTTGGATTCGGCTTTTTGCAAAATTGGGACTTGGCCCAAATATATTTCATAACAAAATGGGATTTTATACAAAATTTGGAGCTTTTATAACTCCTAGGCTTTCAAAAGCTCAAAATCTGGTAAAAGGGAATTTTAAAGCCAGGTATGTTTTACGAAAGTCGTGGGATTTTGGGGTGTTTACAAGGCCTAAGAACCCGGAGTGAAATTTTTTGACGTCTACAATAGGTAGAGAGGACAATACCATAGTTGATGCCCTCTCATCCTTAGGATCAGCCCTAAGGGTTGATCCCACCTTGAGAACCTGATCCTTAGAGATATGGCATTCACTCACTCCATCCACTCACGGTTTTGAGATTTGCCAAAATAACCAAAATCCAATTGAAAAACCTTGGTTTTATGACATTAAAAACTTTTTGAAAATTGGAGGATTTTTCGAATTTGTTTCTTCTAGATATCAAGCTTTAATTCAAAAAATTTCAACTCGATACGTGATTTCGGGAGGGATGCTTTACAAAAAGAGTTTTACCGACATCTTGTTGAGATGTGTAGACCCTGATGAGGTTAGGACTATAATGCATGAGTTTCACGATGGAGAATGTGAGGGCCATGTCAATGCCAATATGATGGCCATGAAGATATTTAGGGTCGGTTATTTTTGGTCCACCCTAAGACAAGATTGCCATGATCATGTTAGGAAGTGTCATCAATGTCAAGTGCATGGGCATGCTAGACATATCCCATCGTCCACCTTGCATTCCATCATAATCCCATGGCCTTTTGCTATGTGGGCATTTGATATCATAGGACCCATCTCCCCAAGTGCATCCAATGTACACAGGTTCATTCTAGCAGCCACCGAATATTTTTCTAAATGGGTTGAAGCTACCTCCTTGGCTAATGTCCAAGGACAACATGTAGTGGCATTCATTAAGAAGAATATTTTGGCTCGATTTGGAGTTCTTAGAGATCTAGTGTCCGATAATGGCACCCCTTTCAAGAACGAGAAGATGGAGAAGTTATGTAATACCTATGGCATGACTCAACACTTCTCATCGCCCTACTATCCTCAAGGCAACGGCTAAGCCGAAGCCACGAACAAGACTCTCATAAGCATCATTGAGAAAACCATAGAGAAGGGTAGGACATGGCATGAGAAGCTCGATGAAGCCTTGTGGGCTTATAGAACTTCCATCCGAACACCCACCAATGCCACACCATTTGAGTTGGTCTATGGTACGAATGTCATACTCCCCATTCATACGAAATTGCATTCATTCCATACATCACTTGCATTAAACCTCTCATTAGAGACTCTACAACATGGTAGAATGGTTGAACTTGATTTATTAGATGAAAAAAGACTCCTTGCTATGGATCATGCACATGCATATAGACAAAGGATAGCCTGACATTATAAAAAGCACATGAAGGCTCTCCACTTCAAAGTGGGAGACCTCGTATTGAAAATCATCCATCACCGAGGCCCACATCCCCTTGGAAAGTGGCAGCCCAAGTGGGATGGTCCCTATGTTGTAAGGGGAACAAGTACCAATAATGCATATTGGTTGATTGATGTTGAGGGTAAGAATCTAGTAGATCCTATAAATGCTCAATATTTGAAAAAATACTATATATAGGGTCTATGTTAAATTCTTTCGAAAAGATTTTTAAAATGGGTCTCCTTTGACATTCTTGAAAGAAGGATCAAGGTTGATCGTATGACCCTGAATAAGGGAATTGATGCTTTATGAAAAGTAGAGTTTTCAAAATCAATTGGTTACATTACAAAAATCTTTGGCTTACAAAATAGGGCCTTGTTCAATATAGCAAAATATTTTCAAGTGGTAGATGCTATTATGAAATAGGATGATCTTAGCTAAATCGAGTAACCAAATCCATAAGTTTCTCCCCATTTCACTTCTCTTCCAAAAGGAAAATTTGGCAAAAATTTGAAAAAGAGGATATAAAAATTCCTCCAAAAAGAGGTTTTCCTTCGAATAAAAAGAAGGAATACAAAAATTCCTCCGAAAGAGGTTTTCTCTTTGATTGAAAAAGAAAAAAAAAAGAAAAAGGGAAAATGAAAAGAAAAAAAATCCTCCAAAAAAGAAAAATGAGAGGCCCTCCATGAAAGAAAAGAAAAATGTCAAAAGCTCAAAAGAGCAATTTTTCATCTATACCTTAAACCACAAGACGCTTCAGAAGGGACCATGGTAACTCTTTTCTATATCCCTACAACTTATCCCAATGGAGAAAGATTTATCTATGAAAATCCTAGAGTAGGAATAGAATCTACTTATTTGGATTTCATTTTGTTTGAGAATTAGACTTTATTGTGTAGAAAATAGAATTTTGAAATGTTTTCCAAAGTTTCCTACAAAACCTCTGCTAAGTAGTGGGTATTAAAACCCAAATGAGGGGAAATATGAAAAGCTGGAAATCCTTTTGATTGAAGCTAAAAGGACTCCCCTTTTTAGAAATGAATTTTGAAAACCAAAGATGTCAAAACAACATGAGACTATCACACTTGGGGCAGCCGGTCTTCATAGGCCCCTCCTCAAGTTCATTCATCTAGTAGTTAAGTCTCTAAAGCTTCACACTCTATAGGCATCACTCATATCACCCATGCATGCATCCAAAGTCATTTAATCCATGATCATACTTAGGACTAGCACCCAACATAGGTCAAGTCCCCTTTGGCTGGAATCCCCTCCTACATAACACAAGGAAAAGGATTTTTATAAAAGAAAGGATGATCCATATTCTTAAGAGAAATTCGGGAAGTAAAGAATAAAAAGGGTGTTTTCTTCTTTGCCATTATCTAAATAAATTTAGATTAATGCCAAAGAGGGGTATCTGTAAACACCCAAAATAAAAATATTTCTGAAACTCCCAAATTCGAAAAATCCATTCAACACCTTTGCGAATTTCCAAAAATGAACTTTTAAAACTCTTCAAAATAAAGCTTTTTAAATTCAAGTTAAAACAGCCCATGAATTTCAAAACAAATCAGACAAGCAGGTGAGAACCAATCAAAAGTCGGATCAAGACCAAAATCAAGAAACTCAAGGAGAGACCAAGCCAAAAGCCTATCCAAATAAAAGTGACATTGAAGCCTATCAGAAATAGATGGATTGAGCAAGAATTGTGGATCAAATCAAGCTTCACCAAATGGTGTAAACACCCAAAATTTAAAATGTTTTTAAAACTCATAAATTTCGAAAGTCAATTTAAAGCCTTTATGAACCTTTAAATTCAAAAACCCCAACTTTTTAAAGTTCAAGTCTTTTTGGGAATATTTCAAAATAAAGGTTTTTAATTCAAGTTAAAAAGCCCATGAATTTCAAAGCAGATCAAACGAACAGGTGAGACCCAATCCAAATCCGGATCGAGACCAATTTCAAAAAGAAGGGTAGGCCAAGCCTATCCAAATTAGAAGCATATCCTATCCGGATAAAGCAAGAAAAATACGAAGATTGAAGCCTATCAGAAGTAGATGAAGATCACAAACGGATTGGTCTAGACTCATGGATTGAATCAAGCTTCACCAGGCAGTTCATTTCAAGGCAATTCAAATTCAAACGCACGAGTTGAGCTTATCAAAAGAAGCAATTCAAGTGCATCCAAATCAGGCCGAGATCATGGTGGATCCAAATTAGAGATATGGCTGGGATCAATCATATTTTTACCAAGTGATATAGTTTGAAATGTGGCAATTAAAGCATCACCAAATGATCGAGCCACAACAATATTCATACCATGGGCCGGCCAAACAAGAGAACCCGATTGAGCTTGAGCAAGACCTAACTCAGCTACACCATCATGAGGGAAGTGAGCTTACGGAATTCAATTTGTAAGGTCATGATCAAGTCAAGCCAAAATGAGTTGAGCTCATTGCACTATGGGCCAGCCAACATGGTGCAACCAGCCAAGCCAAGCCATGCACCCGAATTGGACCAAGTTCCCAAAGAAGGGTCGATCCAAGTAGAGGACCAAGCCCACATGGGGCTGGTCCATACCATCATGGAGGGGACCACCATGTGGATCAAGAACAAGACATGGAGATTATCCAACCCTCCCCAAAGAAGGGCCTACAATCTGCCCCTTGGCCTATAAATAGGGCCAAGGAGGGGCGGGTGAACCATCTTGGAATGCTTACTTATCTTGAAAGACTTTGGGAATTGGGGTCTAGCTAGAGGTTGGTTTTGGGTTGAGAGAGGAAGTGTTGCACAAGGGGGGACGTGGGCTGCAAGGGGCTTAGGAAAGAGGGAAAGAGAGTGGGGTAGTGGTAGGATTGAGTGCAAGTGAGTTGAGAAGCAAAGAAGAAGGAAGAAGGTCGGATTCCACTCTTAGAATTCCAGCCGATTGGATGCAAATTCTGTAAGTATTTCATCCTTTGTTCTTAATGTTGTTGCAATTTAAATTCGGGTGAGTTTGCATCACGTATGTTCTTAAAAACCTGAAACTGAACTTTTGCATCTCTGCATAAGTTGTTTGCTGCCTTTTTAATTCCCGAATCCCTGCTTCAATTAATCTAAAAATTTTACATTCTACACACACAAGCCCACTCTTCAGAAAATTTTCAACAATTTTAGGGCAGTGCAGCTACGTAATTAAAATTAGGCAAAATCGGGTTAATACCTATCCACTGTATGAACATTCTGTTTTCCTATAATAGAGCTTAGGTTTTTATCTCATAACTCTGTTTGTAGGCATCCAAATTAGATAAATTTTGATTTATTAGAAAACTGACATCCATAGCTGCAAATTCACCAAATTTGGAACTCAGATCACTGAGATACAGGCTTATCTTTGAGTCTCTATATTTCTTTGACATGACAGTTCCAAGTACCTAAGCAGAGGTAATTTATTGATTTAATTCTGCTTCAATACAACTCTAAATTAATATTTGTAAAGTGTTACAGATCCTTTACATCACAGGCTAAGTCCTATAAAAATTTAGTAATTTTTGGAGGTTTATAAGACATTGAGATTGATTCGGGAATCAAGGCCTGAAAATAAAACATTCTGTTTTTCAGGACTTGTTCATTTCAAAGCCTTAATTTAAAGTACACTCATTTCTTCTTTGAAAACACCATATCTTCACGAGAATTAGAGTCTTTCACCTATAATTTTGAAATTTCTAAGTGCTTAGATTGACCCTTGAGCATCGGTTCAAGAAGGCCTAAAGCGAAAAGAGCCCGCTTAGCCACAATCGCCAAAAAGTCGGATTTTACTAAAACTTTGCTAGTTTTTGCAAACTAGCTGGCACACTCGCGCATCGTGTAGATAATAAATTATTATTTCAAGTCTCTACATAGGCTTGGAGTGAAAAATTTCGTGTCTAGAGAATTGGCACGCTCGGTGGGACTTGAGTCTTAAGAAATTTCAAGTTTTGGTGAAAATTTTCCAATTCCAAGCACTTTGCAAAACGTGGTGTTAATTTTCAACTTGTACACAAAATTTTCAAAACAATGTCTATAGATGATTCATTTGAAAGTAAGCCGAGGAAATCCTCATCGTATGTATCAAAATGGTTTTCCAAATCCTCTAAAGCCCGAGATGAAGAGATGGCTTCCCTAAGAGAAATGATGAAGGAAATGGAAAAGAAGATCGATGCTCTAAGCCACAAGGCTAAGGTGCATCGATCACATGAAAATTCATCTTAGGTACATAGAGAGAAAAATCATGCCCGGAAAACCGAAGTGAGCCCAAAATCTGATGAAGTAAATGAGGCTAAAAATGCAGCAAGAGTTCAGAATGAATCATCTAACCTTGCCCATCCCCCAAGCATCTCATTTTCTATGGAAAAATAAATAAAAAAAGTTTTTCATGTTTCAAAAGACCAAAAAAAATTGGAAAATCTTCAAAAACCAAAAAAACTTGAAAATCAAAAATTTAAAATTCCAAAAATTTAAAATGAAGTCCATATTTTCGGGCACACAAGTAGAGTGGGGCGTGAGATTCACTTCACTCCCATCACTTCACAAACATTCGCTCCGACGGGTTCTAATCCCTTGAGCGACATTTCATATGCCCCACATATTCCACATGTTCCACGGGAGAAAGTATGTTGCACACACGTAGGCTTGGAGGATAAAATCCAAGACCTCGAGAAGCAACGGGAGCTTGAAATCGTGCATGAGCTAGAGCCACCAAAGGACGATTCCAGGGATGCTTGCTCTCACCATGAAAAGGTAGACAAGCTTGAAAAAGGTATGTCCGAATCTCATTCTCCCATGAACTCCCTACTCGACCCTCCCCTTCTTAGTGTAGGATCGACCATTCACTCATATACATTGGATGCATCAAATCACACTCATGCACCCACATATCCACAAAATCTGCCCAAGGATATGGATTTTCAAGGTACGCCGAATGTCCCGCACCAAAAAAAGGAATTTCAAAAAGAAAAACAAGATCAAAATAAAGTTCAAAATGTGGTAGACATGGTTACTCCTAAGGCATGCATCGACATCCTAGGTACACCTAACCATACCATACATGAACAAATCTCCTCGAGCCTAGTCTTGTATCATGAACCTAAGCCTATGGCTATAAACCCTCCTAAACCCACCAAGGGACCGATCATGGTTTCCCTTGGAATCCATACTTCTCAACTTCGCAAGGGATCAAGCATGTTTTTCCTTTGCACTCAAATAAACCAAAATCGTCCACCTCTAGGGAACATTGGGTTGCACCTAGGGATCATGTCAAAACCGACCACCACTTGGGAGAGTCTAAGCCAAAACCTCTCAAGCCATCCCAACCTAGGGTCATGTGGAAGCCCAAGTCTTCTACAACCCATACTTCCCAGCTCCTACCCAAAATGAGTCGTGTATACATCCATGATATGGACGACTCCATATTCCAAGGTCATCCACTTTATAAGAATTTTTCAAAACTCAAAAAACCTTGGAATATGATGTTAAACATGGGGTATACACCATATCAAGGTCTAGGAGCCCATAGTCAAGGTAGGTTAGAACCTATTCTACCTACACTTAACCCGAGTCGATATGGATTGAGCTATATCTCATTCATACCCCCTGAGCCACCACCTAAGACCACTTGGGTCACGGGTGCCCTTAAAACCCACTAAAACCGAAACCTATAGCTTAGACCTCTTGTTTAGGGTCTAATTCATGGAGTTTTTTTTGTAGGTTTGATGGAAGATCCCTCTTTATCCAAAAATCCAAAAAAAAATTATATATTCTCAAAAACCAAAAAAAAAATTGAAAAACTTTAAAAATCTAAAAACATTTGGAAAATCTGAAAATTCCAAAAAGAAATTTGTTTATATTCATTCTACAAACAACTACAACAACTAAGCCTTTTCCCATACTAGACTATTTATATTCATTCTCCTATTCTTTATTTGGAAAAAGCTTCAAAAAGAAAGTCTTTTATATTGATCATTTTAGTTTGTGTTTTGAAAAAATAGAAAAATTTGAAAATTCCAAAAAAAAATATTGGCCATGTACAAAGCCCATTTTTTATTTCTTCCAAGATTGTGTATATTCCCAAACAAAAATTGTCCAAGCTTGTCATGCACAACCCCCTCTCTCACCCAGCACTTTCCTAGAAATTAAAGTGTTTGAGAATGATCAAAGCAAGGAGGAAGATCCCCTCATCCATGAGGAAGATCAAGCCTCCGAGCTTCTTGAATTTTATAGACTCCTTGACTTGGAAAAACCTTTAAATTCTGTAGGAAGAGATTTTAGGAAGTAAGTCTAACCCAAGATATGTGCACATTTGCATGAGCATCATTTATTGCATTTTTAAAATCCTATATTTGCATGGACATATAAAGACATACCGGGTCTAGACCCAAAAATTATGGAATCGTCTACCCTTAGAACCCAATGTGAAACCCATTAAGTAAAAGCTTAGAAAAGGGTTCGTGGTAAGCCAAAGGGGCATTGAAGTCGACCCCTCTACGTGTCGAGTCATCATAGACATGCCTCCACCTTCCAACTTGACCCAAATCCGAAGCCCCCAAGGTTGATTCCATGCAATTAGGAGATTTATCTCCAATCTATCAAAAAGATGCAAACCTCTCAACAGGCTTTTGAAAAAAAAGGGGTTAAATTTGAATGGAATATCGATTTCCAAAAAGCTTTTGAAAAATGTAAAACTTATTTGGTAAAATCCTCTGATTTTAAAACCTCCAAAGCAAGCTTTACATTTCAATACATGTGAATGCATTGGGTGCTCGATATGAGAATGATAGCCTCAAGGAGCATAATATTTACTACATTTCGAAAACTCTATTGGCATATGAAAGAAATTATCAAGCCATGGAGAAATCGTGTTTGGCCTTGCTATGGGCTTGCCAAAAGTTTAGACATTATTTCCTAGATCATGAATTTGGATAGTGTCTAAGCTTAATCTAATCAAGCACTTGTTTGAAAAACCTATCCTAATGGGTAGGCTAGATAAATGGCAGCTCCTCTTAATGGAGTATGATTTAAAATTTCACTATCCAACCTCCATTAAGAGACAAGCCCTAGCCGATCATATGCTTGAATTTCCTTTGAGGATACATATCCCATATTTGATGAGCCCGATGAAGGCATATTTGCAAATGAATTTCAAAACCATGTGTTAACAAATTGTTTTAATGAAAATCAAGTATGGAAAATATATTTTGATGGAGCAAAGAATCAACAAGGGGGCATGTGTAGGAATCATCCTCATATCTCCCAAGAAAGGGGAAATCCCAATTGCTATTCGAATAGATTTTGCATGGCCGAATATGAAGCACTCATACAAGGCCTAAAATTTTGAAAAATCTAGGGCCTCACGTATGGAAGTCTTTGGAGATTATGTGCTTTTTATAAACCAAGTTTTAAAAAATTTAGCAAGTCAAGAATGAAAATAACATGCCATGAATTGGCCACTAGGCTCATCGATTCTTTCAAATTATGCAAATTTGGCACTCACCCACGATTTGGAGACTTGCCAAAATTATCAAAATTATATTGAAAAACCTTGGTTTCAAGACATTAAAAACTTTTTGGAAAATGGAGGATTTTCCAAATTTGCTCCTTCAAAAGATAAACTTTTATTCGAAAATGTTTTAACCCGATATATGATTTTGGGAGGGATTCTTTATAAAAAGAATTTTTCCGGCATCTTGTAGACCTTGATGAGGTTAGGACCATGATACATGAGTTCCACGATGGAGGATGTGGAGGTCATGTCAATACAAATATGATGACCATGAAGATACTTAGGGTTGGTTATGTTTGTCCACCCTTAAGCAAAAATTGTCATGATCATGTTAGAAATGTCATAAATGTCAAATGCATGGACGTCCCATTCATATCCCATCATCCACCTTGCATTCCCTTGTAAGCCCATGACCCTTCACCATGTGGCCGTTTCAACATCATAGGATCCATCTCCACCAAACTAGGGGCATTTAGAATGTATCCCCTAAACATCTTTTATGGAGACTCATTCGGCATCTCATAAAGCATGTATCTCCATCATATCATATAGAATACATTTCACATGTCATGCACATCATTTCATAAAGAATGTATTTCCATTATATCACATGGAATACATTTTTACATGCCATACACATCATCCACCCAAAGAGGCCTAAAAAGGTGGCAGCCCAAGTAAGAATGTCCCCATGTCATAAAAAGGGCAACAAAAAAATCGATAATATATGTTGATTGATTGATGTTGAGGGTAGAAATTTAGTAGACCTTGTAAATGCCCAATACTTGAAAAAAATATTACGTATGGGGTCAATGTTAAATTCTTTTGAAAAGATTTTAAAATTGATCTCCTTTAAACTTCTTGAAAGAAGGATCGAAATTGATTGTGTGGCCCTAAACGAGGGAATTGATGCTTTACGAAAAGTAGAGTTTTCAAAATCAATTGGTGACATTTCAAAAATCCTTGGTTTACAAAATAAAGCCTTATTCAAAATAGCAAAATATTTTCAAATGGTAGATGCTATTAAGAAATGGGATGATCTTGGTTGAATCGAGTAACTGAAGGGATAAGTTTTCCCCCCATTTTACTTCTCTCTCCAAAAAGGAAAATTGGCAATATTCAAAAGAAAAAGAGAATATAAAAACTCCTCCAAGAAGAGATCTTCCCTTCTGATAAAAAAAAGGGAATACAAAAACTCCTCCGAAAGAGGTCTTCTCTTTGAATGAAAAAAAGAAAAAAGAAAAAATAATGCAAAAACTCCTCCAAAAAGAGGTCTTCCCTTCTGATAAAAAAAGGGAAAAACAAAAACTCCTCCGAAAGAGGTCTTCTCTTTGATTGAGAAAAAGAAAAAAAGATAGAAAAAGGAAAAGTCAAATCTCAAAAGAGCAATTTTCTGTCTCTTTGCCTTAAACCACGGGATGCTTCAGAAGGGACCGTGGTAACTCTTTCCCATATCCCTACAGCTTATCCCAATGGAAAAAGGTTTATCTATCAAAATCCTAAAGTATGAATAGAATCTACTTATTTAGATTTCATTTTGTTTGAGAATTAGACTTTGTTATGTGGGAAATGAAACTTTGAAATATTTTCCAAAATTTTCTACAAAACCTCTACCAAGTAGTAGGTATTGAAACCCGAATGAAGGAAAATATAAAAAATTGGAAGTCCTTTTGATTGAAGTTAAAAGGAGTTCCTTTTGAAAATAGATTTTGAAAACCCGAAATGTCAAAACGACATGGGATTATTCTACTTTGGGCAGCTGGCCTTTAAACGCTCTCCCTAAGCTCATTCATCTTTCAATTGAGTCTCTAAGACCTCACTTTACATCACTCATACCATGCATGCAAACATTCCAAAGTCATTCATGCATGATCATGCTTAGGACATATACCCCATGTAGGTCAAGCTCCTTTTAGCTGAAATCCCCTCCTCTATAAGTCAAGGAAAAGGAGTTTATGAAATAAAAGATGATTTATATTCTCAAGAAAATTTGGGAAGTAAAACCATAAAGGATGTTTTCTTCTTTGCCATTATCCAAATAAATTTGGATTAATGCCAAAGAGGGGCATCTATAAACACCCAAAATTTAAAATGTTTTTAAAACTCATAAATTTCGAAAGTCAATTTAAAGCCTTTATGAACCTTTAAATTCAAAAACCCCAACTTTTTAAAGTTCAAGTCTTTTTGGGAATATTTCAAAATAAAGGTTTTTAATTCAAGTTAAAAAGCCCATGAATTTCAAAGCAGATCAAACGAACAGGTGAGACCCAATCCAAATCCGGATCGAGACCAATTTCAAAAAGAAGGGTAGGCCAAGCCTATCCAAATCAGAAGCATATCCTATCCGGATAAAGCAAGAAAAATACGAAGATTGAAGCCTATCAGAAGTAGATGAAGATCACAAACGGATTGGTCTAGAATCATGGATTGAATCAAGATTCACCAGGCGGTTCATTTCAAGGCAATTCAAATTCAAACGCACGGGTCAAGCTTATCAAAAGAAGCAATTCAAGTGCATCCAAATCAGGCCGAGATCATGGTGGATCCAAATCAGAGATATGGCTGGGATCAATCATATTTTTACCAAGTGATATAGTTTGAAATGTGGCAATTAAAGCATCACCAAATGATCGAGCCACAACAAGATTCATACCATGGGCTGGCCAAACAAGAGAACCCGATTGAGCTTAAGCAAGACCTAACTCAGCTACACCATCATGAAGGAAGTGAGATTACGGAATTCAATTTGTAAGGCCATCATCATGTCAAGCCAAAATGAGTTGAGCTCATAGCACTATGGGCCAACCAACATGGTGCAACCGGACAAGCCAAGCCATGCACCCAAATTGGACCAAGTTCCCAAAGAAGGGTCTATCCAAGTAGAGGATCCAGCCCACATGGGGCTGGTCCATACCATCATGGAGGGGACCACCATGTGGATCAAGAGCAAGACATGGAGATGATCCAACCCGCCCCAAAGAAGGGCCTACAATCAGCCCCTTGGCCTATAAATAGGGCCAGGGGGGCGGGTGAACCATCTTGGAATGCTTACTTATCTTGAAAGACTTGGGGAATTGGGGTCTAGCTAGAGGTTGGTTTTAGGCTGAGAGAGGAAGTGTTGCACAAGGGGGGATGTGGGCTGCAAGAGGCTTAAGAAAGATGGAAAGAGAGTGGGGTAGTGGTAGGATTGAGTGCAAGTGAGTTGAGAAGCAAAGAAGAAGGAAGAAGGTTGGATTCCACTCTTCGAATTCCGGCCGATTGGATGCAAATATTGTAAGTATTTCATCCTTTGTTGTTAATCCTTCTTTTACATTGATTCAATTGAAATGGTGTTGTATTAATGGAGCATTGTCTCCCCCTACATTGTAATAGTGATTAGGTTGGATGAATTTTTATTATCTTACTAAATTTTCACTCACACACACGTACTCTATGTGTTTGATTATGTGATTCTACCTCAATATATTCTATAAACACTATATATTGTCTACCCCCACTATGCTTAAGCTTATACAGATAATTTTCATTCATTTCATTTCACCACTTTAATTCGTGAGTTGTGTTGTTGCAATTTAAATTCGGGTGAGTTTCCATCACGCATGTTCTTAAAAACCTGAAACTAAATTTTCGCATCTCTGCATACGTTGTTTACTACATTTTTAATTCCCTAATTCCTGCTTCAATTAATCCTTTGTCCACACATTCTACACACATAAACCCACTCTTAATAAAAATTTCAAGAATTTTAGAGCCGTGCAGCTACGTAATTAAAATTGGGCAAAATCGGGTTAATACCTCTCTACTATCTGAACATTCTGTTTTCCTACAATAGAGCTTAGGTTTTCATCCCATAACTCTATCTGTAGGCATCCAAATCAAATGAATTTTTATTCATTAGAAAGCTAACATCTATAGATTTCCAAAAATGTCAAATTTACCACATTTGGAACTCAGATCACCGAGATACAGGGTCATCTTTGAGTCTTTGTATTTCTATGACAGGATAATTCAAGGTACCTGAGCAGAGGTACTTCATTGATTTAATTCTGCTTCAATACGACTCCGAATTAATATATGTAAAGTGCTACAAATCCTCACATCACTTGACTAGGTCTTGTAAAAATTTGGTGATTTTTGGAAGTATGTAAGACATTGAGATTGATTCGGGAACCAAGTCTTCAAAACAGAATATTCTATTTTTCAAGACTTGTTTATTTCAAAGCCTTAATTTAAAGCGCACTCATTCCTTCTTTGAAAACACCACATCTTCACGAGAATTTGAGTCTTTCACCTATAATTTTGAAATTTCTAAGTGCTTAGGCTGACTCTTGAGTATAAATTTAAGAAGGCCTAAAGCGAAAAGAGCCCACTTAGCCACAATTATTAAAAAGTCAGATTTTACTAAAACTTTGCTAGTTTTTGCAAACTAGCTGGCACGCTCGCGCATCGTGTAGATAAAAAATTATCATTTCAAGTCTCTACATAGGCTTGGAGTGAAAAATTTCGTGTCTACAGACGGTTCATTCAAATTCAAATGCATGGATAAGATGGGGTCAAGTTTGTAACGAATCAGTTCAAATCAAAAGAGGCAATTCAAGTACATATACACGGCCAGGATGAACCATATTGTATCAAGTAAAATAAGTTTTGAAAGGTTGCAAGAATCACTAAGGTTTCATCATAGGATCGAACCACAACAATTCAAGTTCATGTCATGCTTGGCCGGTCAAGAGAAGTGCACCCAAATTGGGCCGAGATCATGATGGATGAAGGCAATCCAAAATCAGAGATATGGCTGGGATAAATCATATTTCATCAAGTGATATAGTTTGAAATGTGGCAATTAAAGCATCACCAAATGATCGAGCCATAACAAACCGAGTCCATATCATGGGCCGGCCAACCAAGAAGGTGCCTCTATGAAGCCTAGTCAAGGCTGAACTCACCTAGAGAACAACCCACATGGGGCTGGTCCATTCCATCACAAAGGGGACCACGTCAATTATGGATCAAGGTTGGATTTGGAACCACCAAAACCCGTCCTAAGGAAAGGCCTCGAACCTGCCCCTTGGCCTATAAATAGGGCTAAGGGGGGGGGGGGGGGGGGGGGGGTTCACCATCTTGGAGATTGGTGAGGCCTTGTCACTTGGGAGGGTGAGAGAGAGAGTTAGGTCACGTTTCAAGCAAGGAGGTGTTGCTCCAATAGAGGACTGCAAGGGTGAAGGTAAGGAGGGTAGAAGAGTGGGGTAGAATTAGGGGCTTGAGTGCAAGAGAGTGAGAAGCAAAGAAGAAGAGTGGTCGGATTTCCATTCTTTGAACTGCTGGCCATTTGGAGGAAAACGTGTAAGTACATTCTTACTTTGATTTCCAATTTTTCTTCTCTATTCATTAAATTTGAAATGAGGTTGTATTAATGGAGCATTGTCTCCCCCCACATTGTAATAATGTTTAGAATCGCAGAATTTTCATTTTCTTGTTGAATTGTCACTCTCACACACATGCACTCTATATGTTTGATTATGCGATTCTACCCCAATATACTCTATAAGCACTCTATACTCTCTACCCCCTCTATGCTTAAGCTTATACAAATATTTTCATTCATTTACTTTCAGCACTTTAATTCGTGATGTTGCGTTGTTGCAATTTCATTTCAGGTGAGTTTGCATCACGTATGTTCTTTAAAACCTGAAATTGAATTTTTGTATTTCTGCATATGTTGGTTACAGTATTTTTAATTAACGAATCTCTACTTCAATTAATCCTAAATTTTGTACACACATTCTACACACAGAACACCACTCATAATAAAATTTTTAAGAATTTTAGGATAGTGAAACTATGTAATTAAAATTGTGCAAAATCGGGTTAATGTCTATCCCCTATCCGAATATTCTGTTTTCCTACAATAGAGCTTCGGTTTTCATCCTATCACTCTATCTGTAATCCTCCAAATCGATTGAATTTTGATTCATTGGAAAGTTGATATCCATAGCTTTCCAATAAGATCAAATTCACTAAATTTAGAACTCAGATCCCCGAGATAAAGGCTCATCTTTGAGTCTTTGTATTTCTATGATAGGACAGTTCTGGGTACTTGAGTAGAGGTACTTGCAGGATTTAATTCTGCTTCAATACAACTCTGAATCACGATCTGTAAAGTTCTACAGATCCTCCGCACCACAGGTTAGCCTCTAAGATTTTGGTGATTTTTGGAGATCTGTAAGACACTGAAATTGATTCGGGAAACAAGGCTAGAAAACAGAACATTCTGTTTTCCAGCTCTTGTTCATCTTTTGAGTTTGAAACTAAGCACATTTCACATTTGTTTTGAAAACACCTTAGTTTCACGTGGATTGGAGTTCACCATCTTCAAAGTTGAAGTTTCTAAGCGCTTAGGCTGACCCTTGAGCATCAATTCAAGAAGGTCTAAAGCGAAAAGAGCTCGCTTAGCCCAATCATCATTTTAGTCAGATTTTGTTTATATTTTTTTGCTAGTTTTGAAAAACTAGCTGGCACGCTGGCGCAAGAGTAGATTAGAAATTATCATTTCAAGTCTTTACATAGGCTTGGAGTGAAAATTTCATGTCTACAGCAATACCAAAGTCTTTTTAGAATTCTAAAATTTTTGCAGAGGTATATTTTCTACCTCTATCTGATCTCAAGACTTTGATTATATGCCCCAATTAGTTATCAACTTCCTGCTTATATTCTTTGAATGCTTCAACTGCCTCAGATTTATGTGTTAAGAGATATATATGTATACATCGAGTAATCATCAATAAAAATTATAAAATAAATATTTCTTCGATGTGGTCTTACTCTAAAAGGTCCACATAAATTAGTGTCAATAATCTCTAGTAGGGTTATTGCCCTAATCACTTCTTTGGAAAATGATTTTCTAGTTATTTTCTCTTGTATACAAGCTTAACACTTATTAAAAGTGTTTTCACGAAAATTAGATAATAAGTTAAAGTTGGTTAATTTTTTCACCATCTTTAAACTTATATGACTCAATCTTTTATGTCATACATTCACTCAATCACATAGACGTTATCAATATAAAGAGAAGAAGAACCTTTATTTTCATTTATGTTGAGTTTGAATAATCCATGCTCAACATCAAATAAACCAGAAAAAGTTATATTGTCATGGTTTCCCACAGTAACTTTGCAAGAGACAAACCTGACTTTAAACTCTTTCTTTACTAAGGCAAATACCGATAGAAGATTGCGCCTAATAGTGAGCACAATTAATATATCAATAAGTACAATCGGTATACCTTGTAAAAAAATTCTAAAGGACCTAACCCCAAAAACATCAGAAAATATATTATTTCCCATATATACCTAATGCTCGCTAGGCTTATATTCCTTAAGATCCATTGCTCTCTCTTTACTCTTTGAAATACGTTAGATTGCTCTAGAGTCGATCCACCAATGAGTCACTAGGTGGTCTATATAGAGGCATTCAAAAATGATGCAGATTATGTCATGCTTCTTTGTTGGGCCACATCATTAATTGTTTGAAGCATTAGTCTTCTTGTTACAATAATCCCTTTTGTAATGCCCTATCTTGCTACAATTGAAGCATTTTACCCGAGAAATAGATTCCTACGATTTCTTAAAGTTTTGTCTGCTCTGCCTTTTATTCTTATCACATTTCTTATTTGGTTTTCTTTTATCCTAGTTGTTTTTGGAGTTATACCCTGAATCATCTTTATCAACTAACAACCTTTTTCTTTTATTTTTATTCATATATTCTTGTTCAATTACTAGTTTTAGTGAGAATTCTAAAAGGGTAAAATCAAGTCTAAGTCTAAGTGTTGTGGTTATCATATTCTAGAAAGGGGGTAAACTGTTTAAAATCGTGGATAACTGCATTGGTTCAGGAATGATTGACTTTACTATAGCTAAATGCTTAGCCATTACCAGCATTTGGTTAACATGTTCAACTACGTTGTCACCTTCTTTCATTTTATAAGAATTATATCTTTTAAGGATTAGTTGTACATGCAGTTTAACTATAATATCATATTTTCTGTTCAGGAAATCAAATAATTATTTATTAGTCTCATATTCTTGAAAGACCCTAATCAAGTCATCTTCCTACAGAATTTCCCTCTTAAAAGTTTGAAAATTTAAGTCATTTAACTTTTCAGTCTTTTCCAATTCAGACACACAAATTCTAGAAGTCATTTTTAATATTTTTTGGCAAAGACAAAAAGTAGAGTCTATACATTTTTAGATAGAAAACATAAAATATGCATTAGATGGATTTATATAAGATATTTCATAAAGAATCAACAACAAAAATAACTAGGCACCTAAATGCAATATCTATAAATTTTAAGTGATGAACTATAAATATTTTCAAGCATTGTACTGCAGCCAACGCAAAACTCATAGAGTAGGTTGATGAATGAATCCAAGCCTGTATAACTTTGGAGCAATGTGAAGTCAACGCAAAACTCAGCAAGAGAGATCATTCTGTCCTAGAAAGCTTGTCCATTGGAAACCCCTACTGGAGAAGAAAGCATAGACAACTTCGATGAAGATGCTGATTGTGACTATGAGATATTCCACTATCGAATTTCACCTAAAACTCACTCCTCACCCTCATAGCTTCAATTTGGAGATGGAATTCTAGCTTATGATTTGGACTAGGCCACACTGGTCGATAAAGTCGGTTCATCGTCAACAAACCCATTAAGGTGGCTACGCATCACTTAAGGCCATTGTATATCAAGAAGAGCCAACTTTCCCAAGGAGAACACTGACTCACCCGCAAGACTGGCCAGATGGGATGTCGTGACCCTCCCTCTTTGGCTTGGTGAATTTCTGTGTCATGAGTGCCAAAGCGGCTAGGTTTTTTTCCTCGCACGAGCCTCTTGGCACTTGGCCAACAAAGAATAATGTAACGTGAAATGGTAAAGACGACAAGCTTTGTGAAGGGAGACGGACAGACATGACTCATTTGGAGCTTAGCTAAGGGGGGGCACGAAGGGAAAAGGAGAAATGCCGAGAGACAGAAGGGATGGGTAAGGAAGTTTTTCAATGTTATGTAGTTCAATTAAGAATATTGCACCAGAAGCTTGATGAAAAGGTGTGAAATTTCTAAGTAGAATGTGACATGTTGCTGAAGATTACATGGGGCGACACCAAGAAATTTTGGCATACATCGACACAATTAGAAGAGGATGATACAACTCATATTGAGGCAGGGTCCTATGCATATCAACGAAATAGAAAGGAACCGTTACTAATAGTTAGTTATTTGAAAGATGTGGGCGGAAAGAACCATCATCACAATAGTAGCTGTTTTGAAGTGGGAAAATCAACTTCACCATAGCCGCTCATGATTATGGCGAAAAGTGGGATGTACGCGTTAACAAATTGGAAGATTTGTGTTGGTGTATAAAAGGTGAGCGACGCTGCAAAGAAGATGAATTAAGAACTTGGAAATATTTTGGTTGTTTCCTTTTCGAGTATTTTTGCTCTTCAATCATACTTAGAAATATCCTTTCTTATTATATACTCGCACATAACATACATCTTTATGGGTTCGTATCTAATTTGTAATTTTAAGCGAAGGAGCTTGTCGGAATCTGCAATCGCCTAATCCTCACACACTGCATTTAGGTTTTATGAGTGACAATTTTCATTAACGGTAAAATTTAGGTGAAAGGTCGTCGTTGAGAGAGGGCACTGACTCAATTGCCATGATACATCAATCCCATCTGATCTCGTGCCTTCGGATAAGATTTCCGTGTCAACAAAATGGTCATGAACATTTTATGAGGCGCGCCTTGAGTTTAGCTTGCGAAGTTTTTTGGTGCGTGGGTTGTTATGACAAGCTCAACGCGATCCGATTTATTCTCGTATCACTGTGGTGCGTGCGTCCGTTCTGCTGTCGCGTTTTGACGTTCGGAAAGAGATTGCTCGGTGCTTCCGTTGGTTACCCCGACAGCCAAAAGTAATCCTCTCTCTCTCTCTCTCAACGCAGTTTATCTCCCCTTCGCTCTTGTTTCGAATTTCAAATCGCCGTATTTCCCTCCCCTCTCTCTCCTGATTCCCTTCTAGGGTTTCGCGATTTCTCTCGCGTGGTTTTCCTATCTTTGTGGGAAGATTCAACGGGATAGGGATAGGGTTTTGCTTCGAAGTGCGGCCCAGCCTTGGTTGGGGGTGGGTTAGACCGTGTTTTTACAGTCGTTTTTTCGTTTCTTTTGAGCATCGCGGACCTGATTTGAGGGATCAGTGACAAATGGAGGAAGCAGAGGCCGTGGTTCATATGACGAAGGAGGAGGCATCTGCAAACGGAGACAATGCCGTGCAAGGAGATGACGAATCCATGTCTCCATCTTCGAAGAGGGCCAGGATTGAAGGGGAACTCGATGTGTGTGTGACAAACGGGGAGAATAATTTCGCGGAAGGAGACGACAAATCCGTGAAGATTCTATCTGCAACGGAGGAAAAAATGGTGGGGAAGTCTGATACGACCGAGAAATTTCATGGCAGTATGAAGCGTGTTGCGGAGATTGTGATTGTTTTGGCGGCGATGGGTCAGATGAGAGGTGCACGGAGTCCCACGGATGTGGAGAGAGAGATCATGGCCGAGGCACGGAAGCAGCTGGCTGTTATGTGGGAAATTCTGCCTCCTAGAGAGCTTCTTTCAGAGGACCAATCTGCTGCTTTGACTGAAGATCTTGGTCTCAACAGATTGAGCGCAGAAAAGGTTTCTACTGTGCCAAGGCTGTCCATTGCAGAGAAGTCGCGTCTCGTTATGAAAAAGGTCGGGGTTCTCTCCTCTTTCGAGTTCTTTCTTTTCCTTGTTTAGTTGCTGAAATTTCAATTATTTGTTCCTTTTAATTTCCTAGGTTTGGTTTGGCACGAGCATGAAGTTGTTTGATGCTATCTTGTTGTTGGTATGACTTGTTTGTTTAATAGAAAGTTGGGGACTCCTCCTTTTCTTATTCGTTTCATTTGAATACCTATAGTCAAGACGGATTTAGAGGTTCTGCATGCAATGGGAATGCAAATGGGAACCAGTTTTTTCATGGTACCGTGCGCATGCATAATTTATGGATCCATACATTTATTATTCAGGGCCAGTTCATCACCCTTCTATCAAGGATGAAATTTTTTCAGCTGAATCATGAAAGAACTTGAATTTTTCCTCTGAATTTGTCGAGTAGCGGCTGAGATGATTTCCACATGATGGTCAGAGGCAGAGACGCATATGGAGGCGTTTCTATGGGAGAAATTGGTAGAATCGAGATAATTGTTGGTGACATAGAGTTGCTTTGTGAAAAACTCGTGTAGCTCAGGGTTGAGTGGACCAATGGAAGTTTGTGGAAGAGACTATGAAGTGCTGTTTTACCAAAGGAGGTGGAATGTGAAATTCTGTCAACAAGAAACACTTGACATCATTTTCTGTCCTGCCCCGTACAAAAAACTTCCATCAAATTCTTATCTAATTTGTGGGATGAATACTGAAAAGATCAGGAAAATGGGGATCCACTCTGTCGTAAACTTCTTTAAACATGCTTGAACATCCTTATTTTCTGGAAGAAGGAAAACTTTAAAAGGAAAACAATCAACACATTAAATATAGTGATAAAGAGTAAGAGTAGCTGTTTAATGTAGAAGGCTTGTTTCATTAAAGTGAAAGGCTTCCATATTAATTGGTGCAATAGTGTCTCATTTTGTATTGTGTTGTGCTGCAGATAGAAGAATCACGGAAATTGGCAGCAAAGTCGTCAACTTATTATTCTCAGATGCAACATCTTGGACACCTAGCAAACATTCTGAACCCTAATGCAACTGATGCGAGTCTTAAAACCTCATCCGACGATGCACCTGTCAACCAAGTTGTTGACTTAGTGTCAGCATCTAATAGTCACATCCATTTTGGGACCAATGAAGCACCTGGACGTACTCTTGAGACATTCTCTAGCAGTTTATCAGAAGTAGAACCTTGTCACTCCACTTCTCCATCAACATTGCAAAAGCATGTTAAAATGGAGGCAGGTTCTGATGGAATGCTAAATTCTGCTCAATCTGCAAGAGGTCCGTTTGGTGTATCCTCTGCCCCTGAACATATGGCATATTTGTATGTAGGTCGTATTCAATTGATAGTGGTGATTTTTTTTACTTATAATCTTTGTGCTTTATCGGAAAAAGGAGGAGGGTTGTGTTAGGCTTCCGACAGCCAGCGTAAAACTTTGTCGGACTTAACATGGATTCTACAAAAAAAAAGAAAAGAATCCATGTAGCTGACCCCATCTAGTATGGAAAAAGGCTTAGTTGTAGTAGTAGTAATCTTTGTGCTTTATGAAGTAGTTGAAGTACTAGAACCTTTGTTTAATTGTTTTTGCTTCTGGTTTGGGATGAAACATGAGATGTTATGATTATTCCTGATTTTATCGTCTATGTAACACTATAAAAGGTTCTTTCTTTTCCCTGCTAGCATATGTTTAGGTGTTGATTATTGTTCCCGTTATGCTCTTCCTCCTTTTCTTTTGTTCTTTCTCCATCCTTCTTTTCGCTTTGCATAGTAATATTTTGTCCCACTTTGTGCAGCAACCCAAACTGGTGATCAAATGCCTGATTCTTGTACTGGATCCTCTACACAACGCCGTTTTGCCTCACTAGATAAAGTTTGCCAAGGAATGAAAATGCCAGACACTATAGTGGGGCTGGCAGCGCATAAGGATTTTGGATTAATATCTTCTCAGCCTGATAATAAGAATTCTGGAAGCTTTATACAAAGCGAATCCAGTTCTCATACTAAGCATCAGGTTATTCAACATGCTGCAAATTCAACAGGATCCTCATCAACTGATTCTAACCACAATGACATTGTGAGAGACATCCAGAGAATTTTGCACCCTGGGTTTCAATGCCATTCTGACTGGGCACTTCCTTCAGTTGCATATATGGATTCTCCTCTCACCTGTGAAGTATGCAAAGCTACTATTACCGATACTGGAAGTCTTCTGGTATGTGATGCTTGTGAGAAGGGTGTGCACGTCAAGTGCCTCCATGTGTATAACCAGAAGGGCATTCCTCAAGGGGAGTGGCATTGCCCTAAGTGCTTGATTAAATGCTTGATGTTAAACAATGGAAAGCTGTTAGCACCAAAATATGGCCGCATTGCAGGAAATGACAATGCACCAAAATTATCAAATACCAGTAGAGTGCAATCTTCTGTGAAGAACAAAATTGAAGCTATTGATGGAAAGCTCATTGAGCAGAAGTTAGAAACCAATGGAAGTACCACTTCGTATCGTGCCCATGTTACTAAAAGCAGTGTCACCCAAAACGCCATTTCTGATTCAAAGATTCTTAATGTTGATACATCTGCCCCTCATTTGTCGACTGCAATTAAAACTATCCATGAAGAAGAGCAGCATTTTAATTCAAATTTGATCAAAGAAAATAAAGAAACAGTTAGTCCTCCTTACATTTTTTATGCTAAAAAGTTACAGATGGAGGCTGCTAGCATACTCCAAACTGAGGCTCGTGATTCAACCATTATTGATGAAACTCTTCCAGTCAAACAAATTAGTTCTGAGGATTGAGGAACCCTGCTCCCTTCAAAATTTTGGCACTGTTTCAGCTGATGGCCTTGAACTTTCAGAAGAGTTTCCAACCTGATGAAATGTGCCATGCAAGAGTCTGCCATGCAGCCTCTGTAAATTTTACTGAAAATATTTATGCCTAGGTGGGGTTGGATGAACCATCTGGGATACAATATACTGCTGGAAACAGGGTTGTTTTTGTTAGCATTCAAAAAGGTCAAAATGGTTTACAGCCAACTTGTAGTACTGTTCAGAATGCAGTTGGATCCAGATTGCCCCAGATTTCTTGCTGAGGGATTTCCTGCCATTGGTTGGGCAGGTAAGAGACTGCAGTTGCTTGATGACAAAGCTTACTATGTCTTTTTGTGAGTTTCATATTTTTACAAGTGATTGGTAGGTGGAGGTCTATCATGCCTGCATAGAAGGGAAAGAGGTGCATTATTGGCTCGCTAGATTGCCTTTGCACCTCCCATGGGGTACTCACATATGCCTGCCATCTGGTAGATCGCTTATTCTAACCAATGTCTCTGGGGCTGTTTTACCCTGCCTCTGTGATATGTAATTTCCTTTATACTTGGGGCTTCTGCCCTGTTTCTTTCTGAAAAGAATAGTTCACAAACTGCAAGATCA
The DNA here is from genome assembly GCA_036023115.1 of Brasenia schreberi. Lineage (NCBI taxonomy): Eukaryota > Viridiplantae > Streptophyta > Magnoliopsida > Nymphaeales > Cabombaceae > Brasenia > Brasenia schreberi. Next base: position 17,173,965 of record JAYKKT010000058.1, on the reverse strand, counting down.
TGCAGATTTCCACTCTAGAGATTGTAGCGTCACACATTGTATTCCAAAGCTTGAGGTGCACTTTATTGTTTTTTTTAAATAATCTGTATGATAAAACTTAAGGTGTGGCTTGGTGGTGGTAGGCATATACTATTCTTTGTTGGTTATGCAATATCTGTTCGTTCATGTCCCCGTCTCTTTTTTGTATAGACCTGTCATAGATGTGAAGCACGTGATATCTTAAGTGGACAAATTTAATATCTTTCCTGCTATTGGTTCTGCGGAAGGATGACGCAAATGGAACAGGATGGCGACATGTTTACAGATGTTATTCTCCCACTTATCTATCAGAGATCATCGTCAACCTTGCGCCCCTGAAGAAAATGAGGTTAATCCAGCTGCCGTTTTCATCTTGAAATGCTTCATAGTAAACATGTGCTGCTAAAGCTTCTACCATACTCGTGCTTTTAATGTTTGGCAGTCTTGATTTGGAATGATTGATTTGTTTTTTTAGCATTCAAAGGGTTATATATGTTGGCTGCTCTTGGCTTTTATGTTTGTGTATGTCTATGAATCTGATTATAGAAATGATGTGCATTTTATTCAAGGTCCAGGCCGTGTATTGCCTGCAATCAGACAATAAATGGAAACTGGATGCCATTAAGGAGAATTTGCCATCACAATTTTTGGGCTTCTTCTTCTTTGCAATTATGTGTTACAGCACTGACTTTGGCCTTTGCGAACATGACTTTGTTGTTTAATTCTTCATGGTTGTTGATATGCTTTGGAAGCATTCAATCATATGCAACCATGGTATGTATCTTTCCGATCTAATGCAATGATATATTGCTTAAAGGTAAATCCAATAAGACAGTACAGATTAATTTCTTTAACATTATTTAACTTGGCACTATTGCATGAGTTGGACATAAAACCAGTTTAGGTAATCATTGAAACTTGCTGTAGTACTTTATTAATGAATAATAACTTTTGAAAACTTGATACACACACATATATACCTTGTCCCTGCACCCATGTCCCTTGCCTGTACCTTTGTGATGAAGATGGATGCCATGCCCTTTAGTTCAAATTTCTAGTTGCATATTCAAATGCAATGCATCTATTGGTTTCTCTTGTTGTATGAGGACATGCGATGCTGACATTTACTTACATTGACAGGATGATGCATATTATGTGGCCAAGAAGTTTACATAGGGTTATTAGGATAGAGTCCCACGGTATGCACAGTGGGTGTTAGTTCCACTCATGTATGTTCACAATCGACTCTCTTTGTAATCTCTTATTTCCGCTTTTCACATCTGCTATCATTCTTGATGTCTGCAATTTCACTAATGGAATCAATTTTTTGCTATTTAGTCAAGGAGTTACACACATGGTGCTTTTCAATAGCAGAGGTTGTTTGCTTCCAGAGCTCAAGACGAACAAATTTATATAAACAAATGTTATTTCTTAGTTAATGCATTTATGGAGTCCTCCATTGCTTGATTGGTTTCCTCTATTTTTTTCACTTTGTGGGTATGCGTGCAGGCAACTCCGCCCATGTAAGGGATCACCCTTGCATTGCCGGTCCTAAGCCTGGATAAGGAGGATGGTTGTGTTAGGCTTCCGACGGCTAGCGTAAAACTTTGTCAGATTTTTATACCATGGATTACACAAATTATGAGCATTGATTTAGGGCGTTCTCGCCTAACGACACGCTACACAGCCCGAATGTAGTGATAAGTAAGTAAGGGTCATTACATTTTCGTTTGGATGTAGTGAATCAATTGCAAAGAGGGTTCCCACATCATGGACGAGTGTGGGTAAAGAAGTTAGTCCTATTACATTATCGCTCGAATGTAGTGAATAATTTATAGAGAGGGTCTTCGCATTTTCAATATGGACGGATGCGGGGGTAAGGAAGTTAGTCCTAGATAATAAGATTCGTATTGATTCTTTGAATATCGGAACATTATCCGGTAAGCTAATGGAGGTGGTAGATACTATGATTCGGAGAAAGATTCATATTCTATGTTTACAAGAGACAAAGTGGGTTGGAGAAAAAGCAAAGGAGATAGAAGATACATGTTTTAAATTATGGTACTCAGGTAAAGAAAAGGCTCAAAATGGAGTTGGTATTATCATAAATAAAGATGTAAAGGATAGTGTTGTAGACATACAATAATATGGTGATCGAATCATGACTTTGAAATTAGTGTTAGGAGCAGAGGTTTTGAATATAGTTTGTGCTTACGCACCCGAAGTAGGAGTAGAAGATAGTATAATGACAACTTTTGGGAAAAAATTAGATAAGGTGATTCAAAAGATTTCACAAAGGGAGATGATTTGTTTAGGAAGAGACTTAAATAGACATGTCGGTAAAGAGGCATTAGGATATCAAGGTATTCATGGAAACTTTGGTTTTGGGGATATAAATGAGGAAGGTAGGGAGATTTTAAATTTTGCTATGGCATTTGATCTCTTTATAGTCAATAGAATCTTCAAAAAACGAGATGAACATTTAATTACTTATAAGAGTGGCTTATCACAAACACAAATTGATTACTTTATTTGTAAAAAAAAAAGAGATAGAGCATGTTGTAAAGATTGTAAGGTAATTCCAAGAGAAAGCTTAACCACCCAACATCGACTTTTAGTTATAGATTTATAAATTAAAAAATGGACAAAGAAGAAAAGAGTGCATCGAGCTATTCAGACTAAATGGTGGAACCTCAAAAGCAAGAAAGAAGATATATTTAACCAGAAAGTCCTTCAAGGAGATGTTTGAAATTATGTTGGTACACCCTGTGATATGTGGAACAATATGGTTATACATATTAGGAAAGTGGCGAAGATGTGTTAGGTTATATCTAAGGGAGGTGTACCGGCACAAAAAAAACTTGGTGGTGGAGTGAACTAGTGCAAAATAAAATGAAGGCAAAGAGGGCATGTTACAAATTACATTATGCTAAGAAAACTAGTGAAACTTTATAGGCTTATAAGAAAGCAAAGAAGGAAGCGAAAAAGTCTGAGTAAAGCAAAAGCTAAAATTTGAAAGGATTTATATAAAAAACTCAACTAAAAAGAGAGTGAAAAAGATATTTTTACTCTAAATTTGAAAGGATTTATATAGAAAACTAAAGATCTTAATTATGTTAGATGCATAAAAGACGATGAAAAAATTCTAGTGGCAAATGATGATATAAGAAATGGATGGAAAATTTATTTTTATAAGCTTTTTAATGAAAATAAAGATGTTAGTATTAGCTTAGGAGAGTTAGCCAAATTAGAAAAGTATGTAAACCACAATTTCTACCGACGTATTCAAAAGAATGAAGTAAGAAAGGCTCTTAAACATACGAAGGGTGGTAAATCGGTAGGACTAGACAATCTTCCTATAGAAGTTTGGAAAATACTAGGGAAATAGGAATCACTTGGCTCACAAGACTATTTAATGAAATATGGAGAAACCAAAAGATGCCCGAGGAATGGAGAGCGAGTACACTTATACCCATATATAAGAACAAGGGAGATATTCTTGTGCGAATTATCGAGGTATCAAGTTAATGAGCCATACTATGAAATTGTGGGAAAGAATTATCGAAGGTAGGTTAAGACAAGTATCAAGCACAACAGAGAACCAATTTGGATTCATGCCAGGCAGATCTACTGGTCAAGCGATTCACCTTTTGAGAAGTCTTGTGAAACATTATAGAGCAAAAAAGAAATACCTTCATATGATATTTATTGATCTAGAAAAAGCTTATGATAGGATACCGAGGGAGGTTCTTTGGAGAACTGTGGAAAAAAGAGGTATCCCATTAACATACATTAACCTTATAAGAGACATGTATGATGGTGCAAAAACATGTGTGAGGACTCATGTAGGAATGACAGACTTCTTTGAAGTTAATATTGGGTTACATCAAGGATCAACTTTAAGGCCATACTTATTTATAATGGTGATTGATGAGTTAATAAAACATATTGAAGATGAAGTACCTTGGTGTATATTATTTGTAGATGACATTGTGTTAGTGGAGGAGTCTAAGGAAAAAGTTAATAGAAAATTGGAACTATGGAGAGAAACATTAGAAAGCAAAGGCCTCTGACTTAGTAGAACAAAGGCATAATATATGGAATGTAAGTTTGATCATTTGGTTACTTCAAAGGACATAGAAATTAAAATTGGCACACATTGCATCCCCCAAATGGAAAGTTTTAAATACCTAGGGCAATTTTTCAGAGTGGAAGAATTGATGGAGATGTTACGCATAGAATTAATGCTGGTTGGTTAAAATGGAGAGGAGCATCAGGTATTCTTTGTGATAAGAAGATATCATTAAAATTAAAAGGTAAATATTATAGAGCAGCAATTAGGCCTACCATGTTTTATGGTTCTAAGTGTAGGGCAGTTAATCATTAACATGTACAAAAGATGTTTGTGACAGAAATGAAGATGTTTAGATGGATGAGTGGTCATACAAGAAAAGACCGTATACATAATGAGGTTATTAGAAACAAATTAGGAGTGACACCAATAGAGGATAAAATGAGAGAATATTGTTTAAGATAGTGTGGACATATAGAAATAAGATCAAAAGAAGAACCTTTAAGAAAGTATAAAAAACTAAATTTGGAAAGTATTAAAAGAGGTAGAGGACGCCCACAAAAATATTGGAAAGAAACAATAAAGAATGATCTGGCTTATTGTGAGTTAAATGCTAACAAGGAACATGATAGGGATCTGTGAAAACAAAGAATCCATGTAGCCGACCCCGTGTAGTATGCGAAAAGGCTTAGTTGTTGTTGTTGTTGTTGTAATTACTAATTAAGAAAACTTCACCAAAAGTTTAAAACACATATTTGAAATTCATTTATGATAATAACATTACTTTAAATATTAGTTTCTAACTCATATTAATAATTTTGATTTTATTCAAACATTATTATTTATTAATTTAAATCTTAATTTATATTAGTGACTTTTATTTGTTTAAATAATAATCGAAAAGAGAATACATTTTAAATTTTGATGGACATGAAAATTAATATTTAACTTGATTGAGTTGATGTTATAAACCATTAATTTGATAACAAAGTTAAGTTGATATTAGTGAAATGAAAATTAAGTTTATAAAAATAAATATTTGATGATTAACATTTAATAACATTAAAAATTAATTTTAATAGCATAAGTTAATTTTAAATATAAATAATGTAATATATCATTTTCATGCTTTTTAATTTTGGTTGATTTATTGGTACACTAATGTTATTAATGTAAATTAATATTCAAATTAACAATTAAATGTTTAAATAAAATTTAATTCATTTAGGAATTAATATGAAGTAATATTGTTATTACAAATTAATTTTAAATACTTATTTTAAACATTTAAATGAAGCTTTCTTAGTTATAATGTATGTTAATAAACTTGATTTAGATATTAAATATTAATTTACTTATTTGAAATTGAAATAAATTTGTAAGATACTAAAAGGTACAACAACAACAAGTAAGCCTTTTCCCATACTAGATGAGATCGGCTACATGGATTCTTTGTTTCTTTTAAGAATCTATGGTAAGTCCGATTGAGTTTTATGTTCGGTGTTGGAAGCCTAATGCAACCCTCTTCCTTTATTCGGGCTTGGGACCGGCCATGCAAGGGTGATCCTCGTATGGGCAGGATTAAGATACTACAAGGTACTAAAGTATATTTTTCTTAAGGATAGTGAAGGGTGCTAAATTGACGATTTTAAACCACACTAACATCGACGTTGAACATGAAATATTGGATTACATCAATGGTTTGTTTTAAGGCCGTATCTATTTACAAGTTAGCAAAGCATGTTGAACATGAAAGACCTTAATGTATATCATTCACGGGATGTACATTGTGTTAGTGGATGAGTCTAAAGAAAAACTTAAAAAGAAATTAGAACCATGGAAAAAACTTTAGAAAATAAAGGCTTTGAACTTAGTAAAATAAAGACGGAGTATATGGAATAAGTATTCATTTGGTTACTATATATGACATAAAAATCAAGAGTGACATATTTACTCAAAAGGAAAGTTCTAAATACCTAATGAATGATAAAAAATTGATATTGATGTCATACATTAAATTAATGCAAGTTGGTTGAAATGGTAATGAAAATTAGGTATTCCATGTGACAAGAAGATACCTGTAAAGTTGAAGAGTAAATATTATAGAGCAACAACAAACCAGCTATTACATCTAAAATTGACTTTGCTTTATACAAGTCATACTAAAAATGTGTTTTCTAAATTTTCTTAGATGAATTGACATTCCTGAAGCATTGGGTATATGGTTTTTGTTAGTTTTGAAATAATATGTATCTTTGTTTTTCATTTATTTGCTTATGGGTGGTGTATTGCTAAATCCCTAATAGTTATTAGGGCCGAGCGTTAGCTTCCCGTGCTAGTTGCTATTCATAGTCAGCCATGCAACTGATGTTCTTCTACTTAGTCTTATCCATAATTTGTAGCAAAACGTTTGGGTGCCTCTAACCTTGACTCGCATTTGCCGCTGTAGAAATAGTTCTTGGTGAAGCATGAAGATAGCTTGTGCACGAGATTAAGAAGCTTGAGTGAGTTTGACACTTTGATGAATTGGGAGAAGCTTCATATTCTACGGGAATTAATGGGTAATAATTAAGACACTCATAGAATGAATCATAAATTTCCCAAGAGTCCTCTTAGAATTGTACACTTGGATTGGGCTTGAAAATAAGATTTAAGAGAAGAGTTAATATTGTTTTTTCTCTGCAACACAAGTGTTTGAGTCTGGTTCCTGAGTCCTACAAAAGTTTTTTGCACTTTACGTATACCATTGTTGGTAGCAATCAGATTCTAGGATTTCCTCATTCTCAATTTAAGCTGATTTTGCAAAGAATATGGCTAGGATATCTAGCTTTGCTACGAAGAGAAAGGCAAAGAGTTATTGGTGAAGCTGCAAAATTGTCACTGAAATTCCTGGATGGAATAAGATCACCAGGGGGCAGGTGCCATCAGGTCATGGGGGTTGTGAAAATAAGTTTAGGCATGAGGGTTCTCTGGAGAAGGTGTCAAATAGGCATTTCATATTTTTTGTTCTTTTGACAAAAAGTTAGTTGAAGAACTTGAAAGATGGGAACTGCATTCTCATTTTGAATTTGTTGGCATGGGGGATTTATTAGAGGGTTGACAGATTTAAGGAACTTGGATAGCGGAGAGTTCACTTTTAGACTTTTAGTTTGAGTCATCATTACAGGTTCGCAAGTAACTCTAATTTGCATCCTTTAGGGTCTGTTTGAATGGTGGAAATGTTAGGGAAAAATTGTAACCTATGGAGGGCGGTTCGCATTTTATGCAAACATCTGAACAATTTTTTTCTGGGAAAATGGGTGTTCCTGTTCTCAAAAACTAATAGAAAGTGACAACTTTTTTGGAAATAAAGATTCTGAAAACTGTCTCAACGCAAGACAGGCATCGCCCAATTCAACGTTCCACCCCACGTCTCACCTTTCCTCATCTCCCCCCCCGCCCCCCCCTCTCTCTCTCTTTCTTGTCCGTTGTTTCTTTTCTTTTTGGTTTTTCATCTATATTGACTGAGAAGTTCCTCTTCTATCTGATTTTTCTGATGGTCAAACAGATTGCAATGAGATTTGAATAGTTGTTCAACACATTATCACCCCGATTTATTCGCATGTGCCTTCCTCTTCGTCCTTATTTTCCTCTCTTTTACCCTCATTCTCTTTTTGGGTATCTTTTTCCTTTTTGAGCGGATTGCATTTAGGTGGATTAGTTGCAATACATAGTTTGTATGTCGTTGAAGTGGATGCCAGGTTTTCCTTTTGATTTTCTGGGTTTTGTTCCATATTCTTTTATTCCATGATTCTTGCTGATCCTGTGTCCTTGGTGAATGTACATCAACGAGCAGAATTAAAACATTTGCATTATTATGGTTGAAGTTTGTGATCAACAATGTCATATTGCTTTCAAAAGTAATTGTGTACCAAAAGATTCACAAGTGTTATCGACACTCTTATCCTGATACAACGTGCACCCTAATTAATAAAACAAATAATGTAAGGTCTTATTTTCATTACTCACTCTCTTCCTTGAAAAATTAGTTCGGAACACTTCAAACTTCACGACTCCATACTTGCGACTTCATCGATGCTCATTCCCAAACATATCACCTAAAATTTTGTTTTTGTTTCTCACCATTATATCTTTCGTCAAGGTAATAAGTTGTATTTCTATTGGAAGACTAAGTATCTCGTAAACATCGTAAAGTGATAGTTATTTTACCTATGGCATATAAAAATTGTTTATGTATGGAAAAACAGTAAACAATGCATGATCTATCACCTCGTATAGGAAGTATGCTTGTTCAATCAACCCATTGTAGTTTACAAGCTCAACCTAATATTTGGACTTAACATCCATCCTTTTCACTGGTTAGACTCTACCCACAATGTAACGTATATGAGTTATCACTTTCGTATTGCTTGAAAATATATATTTTCATAATACATTATAATAGAGTATTGATATCATACGTGTATAGAAAGCATTTACATAAATTTACACTAAAGTTTTAAAGTATATCTTCCTCTTAGATCTTATGTACAATGTGACTTTTACAGCTCAAGAGTAATCTTAGTATATGAGGACATTCCTCATCCTCTTTGTTTGTAATATCGATCTCATAATTTGAAGTTGATGTATCCAACTCGTAACATAAAGGATTGTCTTCCTCTTCTCCTCGTTGTCATTTATGGGAGTCCTTCATATGATACCATGTTTCGTCTTCTAGGTAAAATGATGACACATCTCTTACTCGTACCCTATCAGTCATATCTACATGAAAAAAATTTATTTATAAGGTTAATATCTTAGTGGAAGCTCACTTTGTAAATCCACCATTTTAGCGGATTTCAATCGTTTTTTGTAGAAATAGCTATAGATCTATTATTATGTGGTTGAAATGAAACATGAAGTAAAGAATGACCGGAAGAATGAAAGAAAATGAGAGTTAGAAGTCGGTTTATGTAGAAGGAGAGGGTGTTTTTTAGTAGGAATAATATTGTCATAAATTTTGAAAATGATTAGGAACACTTTGAGAAAAATGGAAAAAATTGGAGTGTGTGTATAGTAAAAGGAGTGTGAGTGTGTCAATCATGTTTAAAATCTTTTCAACTATAAAAGTTTGCATGCACACACACAGAGCTTTGAATATGAAAAAGAAATGCCATGCCATTCATGGGCATTCTTGTTCATGTCAATAGTTTCTCACTTGCGTACAAGAATGTGTTGGATTGAAACATTTGGTGGTTTTTCCTTTAATGCCTGTCTGCTAATATAGGGAAAAGTTCAGGTACCATTGATGAAATGATCTAGAACGTTCTTTCAAATAGACTGCTGAATAGTTAACGGACCATTTAAAAGTATTGATATAGAATACTTTGTAGGTCGAGTTCGTGAGCATTGCGCTGGTAGGAGTAGGTGGGGCCTGCTGGCAAGAGCATATCACTGGTTTCCTTTTTTCCCTTTTTTTCTTTTTTACCATCTCCTTTTGCAACAGGGCTAGGTACTTATAAGCCCACCTTTTGGGTTCTTATTGAACCGATGCAACCTTTAGTAATACACAGAACATTTCAAGATTCTGTTTAAGTCATGAAACATCATGAATTTTCACTCTTTAGCTATGAACCGAGCCTTGTGAAGGCTCTTCAAATTTCATGATCACAATGGCTATTGACCAACCCAAGACGCCATTTAAGTGTCTTTAGTTTATGTTAACAGGCACGGCTATTTAGCTGTTTACTAAGCCTTCCAAACGTCTATGCATGATGTGAATCTTCATAGCTATTTTGGCCATCCGTTGTATAAATAAAACAACATTTTACGTTAAGCATATTGAAAGCCGTTGAAGGCTGCCTTGGTTAAACGATGTTCATGGCCAACTTTTTTCAGCTTCCCTTAATTATCACCAATGTTTATAACATAAACAACTTATAATGAAAATTGTCTTATGTTCCCTCGTCATTTTCAAGAAGCCAAGGGTCTTTACTAGCAAGATTACGAGCTCCTAATTAATGATATCTTGTCTTCATTGAGCTTTCTTTTCTTGAAGTTGTTACTTCCTGATATGCATAAGTTCATTTGGTTGATGATTATGCCCTTTTTGATATGGAACTCTGGTAGATGACATGATGCTTAAGTGGTTGGTAACCAAGAGATCAAATTTAATATCATGAGAAAAGGGTTAGAACAATAATGTTCTTTGATGTGTGATAGATACTAACCTCGTTTATTTGATGTTAGCAATATTAAATAACTGAATGCAGTGGATCTGATACAATGAAGACCCTCGGTTTTGCTTACACAAACGTAACTGAGTCTTAGACGAAGCAATAAAATAAAGATGATGTTACAGATCTAATTATTGCTCCAATAGGGCTCGTAAACTCTTTTGAAAAACTAAGAATAAAGGATTCACATGATAGGAGAAAAGTTGGATAAATCTTGTTTTTAATCTACTATATATGGACATAGTGATGCTGGAACTCGTGATATGCTACTAATAAGTGTAATTATCACTCAAGAAGATAGTTATTAATGTTGTAAAATAACAGCTAAATGCATATAAGTTACAATCACTATTAAGTGTTACTAATGAGGACAATTATCAATCAAGTAAATGGTTTTAATATCACAACATGGTTGCTAAATGCTCATGAGTTACAATCACTACATGTACTACTAATGAGAACAATTATTACTCAAGTGACTTAACATCACAATATGACTACTAAATACTCATGACTTATAACTACTATCATGTCTTACTAATGAACATAATTCCACTCAAATAAGTTTTTTGTGTATTTTAAAAATCACCGAACAATTCTTAAAGACAAATTGATTTAGGACCCATTAATTTATTTATACTTCGAGGCACAACTTGATTATTCTACATGGTTTCTTATCTCACACCATAAAAAAAAAATTCAAAATGTGTTCCCTTACGTTTATGTACCTCCCTCCCTTCTCGATTATCTCATTTTGAGGAAGGAGATAGCAGCCAAGACAATTTATTTGTTGGTTTGTGTTGTTTTTACTTTTTTTGTTTTGGTTGATATTTTACAGTTTTGGGTCGAAGGATTCACTAACCAGATTTTTTATTCGAAATGTGCTACATGAGCATCTCTCTATAAGAGAAGAGACGCCATAAAGGGGAGATGCGGTTGGTCCGCATCTCTACCTAAAGGGGAGATGTGGTTGAGCCATGTCTCACCCTAAGGAGAGATGCGCCTAAGCTATGCCTCCATCAAACAAGAGATGCATGTGAGTCATGTTTATCATGTTATATGTATATATATATATACCCTTTCCTCCCTCATATTAGTTGATATTGAGGAGGATGACGGATTCATTCTTCTTCTATCATCTTCCTATGTTTAGCATATCAACCCTAAATGGCATCTCCTATCGGGCAAGCCCATATCATCTCTGAGACTTTCTTCTTTCCAACCCACTTCAATTTGATTCCACTAGTTCGGCCATGCGAGAACAGAAGTAGGGCCCTAGGGCGGGCGAGCCTAACATCTTTCTTTCTCATTGACATTTCCTACCCCCACTACCAAGCCATGTGCAAGGAGTGGGAGCGACTCGTCAGGCATGGCTCAACGGATAGTATGAAGGGTAATCCTCGCCTCCTAGGACTCCCATGTTCGTACTACGATAAGAAATTCCTCTTCAATTTGGGAAAGAAGATTGGCAGAAGAGAAACCACATTAAAGAGAGAAAGGTTCAAAAAGCTCTTGCCTTGAATTGGATTTGACCCCTCCAGCCAGCGTGCTTTCTTCAAAGTCAAAGGCAAGGAGAGAATGAGTATGAAGGATTCCACCGCCACGTGGGCTCCTTCTCTTGTGGTAAGTATGGACATGATCCATAGCATTGTCCAAGTAAGGAAGGGGTTGCAGCTAAGCAAGGATGAATAATGTGGATATCATGTTGGATTTTATATATATATATATATATATATATATATATATATATATATATATATATATATATATATATATATATATATATATATGTTTTGAACCTTAAATCCCTTTATGTATTACAAAATATCAAACAATTCGTACAAAAGCAGTTATGATGGAATAGATTTTGAGAAGATGATGACTAATCAAAATATTTATCATGTATCGTATGATGTATTTTTTAACTCATTGACTGATGAAGTAAAAGAAATATTTGTTGATCGTGAGGGTGATGGGTTTGACTATTCACTCTTGTTTGTAACATATAATGTGTTTAATAGTCGTAATAAGCTTATTGAGTATGTAAGAAATATTAAAGAAAACATAATATTATTATTGTTATTCTTCATTGAAAGAGTAAATGTGTAATAAGAAAGGTATGACTGGGGTGTGAAATGAGCGACAAATATAAGATGAGTGATATTGTTATTAGTTACTAACAAGTATTGCATGACTTAGACTCTCACCACTAATATATAGGACATCATAAAATCCATGATACAAATATTATCAACATCATTGTATTTATACATACCCGTTTAGTGCAACTATTATATGCATTTTCATGAGTATTACCATTTGATAGTACATACAAGAGTTCTATTTCACTTTTTTTTAAAAGTTGATTCATATGTAGTGTAAAACAGTTATATATACTTTATATTTTGTAGGTATAAGATGTCTTTTCTTGAGGTTGCCAGCTTTACATCAACCTTGAAGAATTTTTCTTTAACCTTTGCTTTTTTAGTATGAGAAAGAAAGAGAATTATGTTTGGGTATTGAAATGTGTGAGAGAATTATGCACTTCAAACAACTTCAAAGGGACTGACAGATCTTAGCCTTGAAAGACTTGTATTAAAAGAGAATTATGTCATCATAGATAGATAAGGCTCATACAACTAATAAGTACGTGAAATTGATTTTTAATGTATATATATCATCTATTATTTTTTAGTCTTATAATAATTGTTTATTAATGGTTACTAGGGTGAAAAGTATACACTCAAGGTTGAAAGGATTGTTCGGTACCTCAACTAAGAGATTTGATATAATTTTAAAAAATATTCATTGATAGATAATTGAAGAATTAAAGAAGTCTTTTAAAAAATCATGAATCATCTGACATTATATTAACGTGATAGAAGATATTGTAGTAAATCTTAAGGGAAGAGTATTATAACATGCTTTTAATCTTATTATAAAGTATAATCGTATAGAGATAGTAGGTTCAAATCCAACTACATGTTGTTTTATATTATGACATTCACATGAGTTGATGTGGGCTCATGAGAGCAACCTTCTTTTTAAATGTAGTGAATTGATACAATTATTAGCAGTTGAACCATTTTAGAGGAAGCTAGAAATAGAAGAGGACATGTTATATATTATCGATTACGCAAGAGATAATGGAGGAACATCTATGATGGAGATGGTTTGAAGGGAGTTAAGACACGATCTATATCGAGATAGATTTATTAAGATATTATATGAGTATTTGAGTCTTGAGCCACCCATTCGCCATCTTAAAGGGAGGCCATATAATAGATTTACAAAGAGAAATTTATCAGCTTGAAAGTATGTAGAATGAAATGCCTCTCTAAGAAGAATGCATGGACGTGAGCATGGTCGAGGACATGAGGTCTCTCCTAGGGTGTGTCATTCCTCTTAAGGGAACTTTGATCATCTTTTAAATATCAACTTCCTTGGTTCTTGTATTAGGTCTTCCTTTGAGAATGACATTTCAAGGGCAGCTAGACTTTGAAATGACATATAAGCCATCAATATTATGCTTTATGGGTATCTTTGTAAATGATTAGATGAATGTTATTAGAAATAAAAATTATGGGTATGTGTCACATAGTGAGCAGTTAGTTACGAGGGATGTGTGTTATATATGTTATCATCATATTGCATGATATTTTTTATTAGTAGTCATAATATCTTTAAATGTGATTATATTATTTTAGTATTCAATTATCTAATTTGCGATTAATCTTCTCTTGTGTTCTTATTTTTTTGCAGATATATATATTCTATCTTGACAATGATATTGAGATGAAAGCATCAATAATTGAAATTGATCGTTTCATTAATGTATTGATATGTATATACAAAAGAGAAGACTAAGAGATAATATTGTAAATGACATTGAGGATAACGATTAGATATTATTTGTATTTTATAAATATAATTTTTTAATTAAAATGAAGATATTATTTTATAACAATTGTGTATATTGAGGACAAAAAATAATGAACTAAAATGTCATTCATTACAAATATCGTTTACATATATATGTAATAAATAATACAAAATAATATCTCAAATATACGACATAAACCTTATATACAATAAATATATTATTACAATGGATCATCTATAGTACTCAGCTTACGCATTTTTACTATCTCGTTGGAAGCATTGTTCTTATGTTTCTAAAAACTTCAATAATGTAGGGTCATCTCACAATGATCATGGCACACACTTTGAATGTACTAAAGTTGGTTCTAGTATGTCATGTACAACGATAAGATGTTCGTATAAGAAAGTAATTATGAAACTGACTGGAGTTGCTTGCATAAAGAATGATGTATTGTGTTACCTAGTTGGAGTTTGGATGCAACTCACTAATAGAAACTGTCAAAATAAATGGATTTATTTGAAGAATGTATCACTACATGTATAACTAGTCGTACTCATAAGGATATAATGCAAGGATGCCAAAGTACTCAAGCTTAAAATAGTATAAGTTGTATTTCCTAAGTAGTGTCATGCGGCTCATACTATACTCTATGTGCATGGAGTTTTGTAGGTCTATTTGTAATAGAAAGCATTATCAATGCAATTGGGATGTCTTCACAATGATCGAATTATTGAGATATACAATATTCTAAGTACTTTGTAGAACTATATAGATGTCAGTCAATCTTCATTGCATAAAATAAAAGATATGAATGTATAACATCATAGATTATGTTTAATATAAAATAAAAATATTGTTACAGTTTCATAATATACTTATTTGGATGTTATCAAATCCAATTACTTACAATATTTAGTAAGCCGATCGATAAGAGATTTCTTGTGACAAATATTTTTTACTTGTCATCTTACTCATGGTTCCCCATACAACCATTATTCACATGCCAACCCTAAAGGTTGGGAAATACTTATAAATCTATGCTTAAATTAAAACATATAACTTAATTTTTTAATTATAGAAATTGACTAGAGAAAATACTTTAGCAAACAATAATAGTACAAATCCTTACTTAGAGCAAAGAAATATATCTACTAAGTTGTGCCTATATCTAAGATGCCTTTTCCAATTGCTTGTATAAGTAGGCTATTCTTGTTGAACCTCAAGCATAACTATCAATTCTCTAAACATCATGTGTTAATAGATGCACAATCGTTATTGACACATTGTCTCTAGACTTATTATGATATAACGTAAAACTTAATTGATATAACAAATATAATAAAGTCTTATTTTCGTTGCTGACTCTTCTAAAAAATTACCTCAAAACACCTTAAACTTAATGGCTCCGGACTTAATATCTAGCACTACTTTATCAATGCTCATCCCAACATATCACTCAAAATATTTGTCCTTCTTCTAGCCATAATCTCTTGTATCAAAGCAACAAGTTGTCCCTCCATTGGAAGACTTAATATCTTATGGACATCATGAAATATGATAGTCATCTCACCTTATGGTATTTAAAAGTTGTTTGGATATGATTGTGAGTGCACGATAAAAGTATTAAAAAACACATGGTCTATAACTTCATACAGCAAACCTTCATATCCAATCAACCTAGTCCTATCTTCAATCTCAACCATATTATCAAGCTTCACATATGTTCTCATCACTAACCATGCTTTGTTAAGGTAGCAGTTAAAAATGAGATATACTTATACAAAATTTCTTTGTATTATTGTTACTCGGTTTGTTACTAATATTTTTATGTGTAGAGATTATGAAACAAAAATAAGATTTCAAGTAAATGTTTAGTTTATATGAGTAGAATTGATACGCGCACACTCTTTTTACTATTCACACAACCTATTTTCATACATTTTCCAAAATGCCCTTGATAAATTTTAATAATTACCAAGGCACCCTTTTTCATCTGAACGCTCTCTCCTTCTGGGTTAATCACCATGTGTCTCCCTCTTTCTCGATCGATCTTCACGCTCTGGCCTGCCTTAGCTACCCATTGCTCGATCTTCAGAAGCAAAAGAATTCATCGAAATCTATCGAAAAAGGAAGAAGAAAAAAAATACGTCTATTCAAAGAGGGATTCGATGATTGTTCGAGGTATATCAATAATTCCATTAGGTTTTATTTGTTTGTTGTTTTCATTGTTTTTTAGTTGGATTCTTGCCGAGAAACTCATCGGGTTTCTACTTTGAGACGAGGGTCTATCTTCGTGAGAGATACGTATGTGTTGCATCTCCCCATAGGAGAGACGTGCCTAGCGTACATCTCTCTTGTTACAAGTAACTCTTATTTGACTAACTGTTTTTTTATATATGCAAATATGATTCATAGGGTATAGTAAAAGTGTGTAACATTACCGCTTCATCTATGAGATATAACAATGTAGTATAGAGAGGATGACGACAACAAGGAGAAAAAGATATTTTGGTAGATGCACTTGTTGAAGTCGGTCCTTCATGTTATGAGGATAATTAGATACCTCAAAGACTAAGATTGACTTGGTAGAGAATGAGGGTAAAAGATTCTCTAATATACCAGAGTTCCTTCTTAGTTTTAACGGTCATATTGCTTATAAGATCTTGTAGGAATAAATAATTTTTTGACTTTAGTGAAATTGTACATTCAATATCAACACTCACTATTCTAACTCACTATATAAATGTAATTAACTAAAAGTGAAAAATCTCTCCAACATTCTCAAGATTTCATATCCAACTTATAGGGTGTGCTACACTTGGTGTCCAATAAAAAGTATAATAGCTATTTGCTAACTTTTGCAGCTACTTTATAGTTGGTTACATTATCTATAATAAACTAGTCCATATTTTCATGTCCAACCTTAAATGTTATTTTATCAAATTCTTAGTTCAAAACTTAAAACATAAGCAACATAGGATAATAAGCGAAGAAATTCAATAAAATATTTTCTCGCCTATATGTTCAAATACACTTGGTTCCGTTTCTTAACTCTTTGAAAGTTAATAATAACAATTTTGTTCTTTAGCGATGTTTGCATCGAACAATTGTCATGCCGAGTCATCAAAAGTATACCTGGTACACCTACCCTCAGGTGAAGTACACGATTGCCATGCCGAGTCATCAGAATGTAGATTGAGAACCTCCTGAAGTAAACATGTTTCTATGGCTCTTTCAGGATATGGAAAGAGCCGAGTTATCTTGAATGTACCCTTCAAGTAAACATGTTTCTATGGTTCTTCGGGGATTATTATCAGCTTCTTCAGGAACTTCAAGATGGCAGCGATCTTCCACTAGGTTCCAGGAGGATATCTGAATGAGATTCTTGATCAGAATGAAAAATTAGATCAGATAAATTCAGAAAGGCAGATAGAAGTATTTTGGGATGTTCTGAATGCTTCTGCTCTTAAAGGCCTCGAATGTATGGGTTATAGATTCACCTGGACGAACAATCACCATGCAGAGGACAATGTACAAGTCAGCTTAGATCAACTTTTAGCTAATCAAGCCTTGCTAGGTGGATAGCGAAATGGAAAAGTAGAACATCTCTGATCATCGCACTCAAACCATCTTCTGATTCAACTGATCACAAGCGTAAGTGATAAATGGAAACAACGTCGACACCAGAAACAAATTAGATTTGAGAAAATGTCTATCGGAGAGCAAGACTTTGAAGAGTTTATAAGACGAGGTTGACTTGTGCTATCATGTGTCTGATCAACAGAATGTAAAAATTCTTCTTCCATTGTTGCTTTCCAAGACTCAAAGTGCATTTTGAAGGGGCCATCGCATCAGGGATAACATGTTCATAGCATACGAGATAATTCATGTTTTAAAGAGCCAAAGAGTTGGAAGAAAAGGTTATACATAGAACCAAGGTAAAGCATGGAATATAGACTTGCTAAATTATATTTTTCTATGGCATGAAGTGGATCTAATCATGTCCACTTCCTTTGAGCCAATAGCCTGTAACGATTCATTTAGCTGGATTCTGAAGACAAAAGGCGTTTCTTGTTAAAAACTACATACAATTTAGCCTGTACTATCTAAGCGATCAGCACTAGGGAAGTCTTTGAAAATAGAATGTTGCAGCTACGGTGAAGATATCGATGTGGAAGGTGTAGAAATATTTTACCTATTGGAAAGGAATTGCTGTTGGGAACTTTTGTTGCCTCTGCGAGACAGTGAGCCACATTATGTGTGATTGTAAGTACACTACGGCAGTGTTTCGGGGACGGACGATTATGCATCAAACACATTTGATTTGACTGGGTGAGTTCAATATGCCAAATCTTGAGGCATCACAAAGAGACATATACTATGCTTGTTTTGGTATAAAATTTGGTTTCAAAGGAACAAACCCTGGCAAGGTAAACAGTTACAGACAGCTGAATGATGCAACTATCAAATTGTAGCGTTAGGCACACGCAGATTGCAAGCAGAGATGTAGTTCACTGGGAAAAGCCAAGATTCAACTTCATGAAGGTGAACATTGATTTTGCTGAATCATAAGAAATAGATAGAGCTGTGACCATCAGAAATTGGAATGGTGAATGTGTGGCAGCCGTAACCAAACAAGTGGATAGGCAAACCAATTGGTTTCAAGGAGAATTACTGGCTATGGAGGTAGGTTCGTTTTGGCTCATGAACTCGACCTATCGAATGCAATCTTGGAATCCAAGTCTTTGAAGGGAAACCAATCGTCCGATGCACAGCTGAAGAGAACTATGCCTACTAGGGTGTGATCATCCAAGATGCATTGGCAAAGCAAAGATTGGTGAGTGATGAAAATCTTTTCAGATTGCATGAGTGATAAAATATTGTTTATGTTGTGTTCCATTTCCAATCCTCTTGCCTCAGACTGGTGGTGATGTTTAGATTGCACAAATGCGGGGAGGGGCCTTTTCATCTCCCTGTGATCATTTGCTCATTCATTGGGCCTTATCTAGATGCTCAAAAGCTGCAAATCACGGCCTCTTAAGTCGGAAGACGTGAGTTGAATAACTAAAGCAACCATTGCCAGAGATGAACCGGGAGAAGACTACCCAATTTCCCTGTGCAATTTCCGTTAAGGTGTACTACGCTCATAATGTTTATAAGCCGTAGTAAATCCAACAAAGCTTTTATGTCGGTTGACAAAAACCTAATACAACCCTCCTTTCTCATTCGGGCTGGAGACTCCTTTCTCATTCGGGCTGGAGACTGATCATGAGAATTATGTGTGAGAGGAGAATTATGTGTGAGTGAAATATAGGAAAACAAATAAATGTCTGCAAGAAGACTACCATTCAAACTGTAATACAAGAACAAGAAAGATGTTTATAACTACAGTTACAAAGAGAGATGTATAGAATTGTCCAAATTAGTGAGGTATAAGAGACGTACAACAAAATTATGAGAAAAGAATATTAAACGAATGTTGAAACAAGTATCAAATACAGCAGAATACCCACTTAAACTTATGCAAGGAGATCTATGTCTGAGACTATTCAACTATTTGAGATTTTGATAGAATATTTTTTAATAAAAATTGATAACCTTCTCATGGTATTTATAGATTTATAAGAAGCTTTGCATAGAGTACCAAGATATATTCTTTGAAAAACCTTAGAAAAAGAGAGATACTGTTACATTATATCAATCATTTGCATAGATTTATACACGAACATGTGTTAGGATTTAAATGAATGATTGAACTTAATATTGGATTACATCAAGATCATCTTCAATTTTGTATTTATTTACCTTATTGTTGATAAGTTCACAAAGCATCTTCAAGATGAAATGACTTTCTAGTTTCTATATGTTATTCATGGATAACATTTGTTAGTAGACGAGTCAAAGGGGAAAAATTAACAAGAAATTATACATATAAAGAGATAATAAAAAATAAAGTTTTCAACTTTATAGAATAAAGAAAGAGTTTATGAAACACAAGTTTGATCAATGGAAATTAAGACGAGAAAGCATTACATCTCTCAAAACGAAAGCTTTAAATCCGTAGAGTGGTTTTTTCACAGCGATAGAAAATTTGATGAAGTCACACGTTGAATTAATGTAAGTCAATTAAAATGGAGAAGTATATCAAATATTCTATGTTAGAAGAACATATCATTATGATTGAAAAATAAATATTATAGAGAAACAATTAGACCAATAATGTTATCTAGCACTGATG
Source organism: Brasenia schreberi (assembly GCA_036023115.1). Lineage (NCBI taxonomy): Eukaryota > Viridiplantae > Streptophyta > Magnoliopsida > Nymphaeales > Cabombaceae > Brasenia > Brasenia schreberi. The sequence continues at coordinate 17,153,539 of JAYKKT010000058.1, read as the reverse complement.
TTTGACAGTTGATCAAACAACATGTAAAAGATGTCCGACAAAATGAAAATGCAAAGATGGATATATCATCACATAAAGAAAGATAGCATTTGTGATGAGGTTACTATCGACAATTTGAGAGTGGTACCAATAAATAATAAAATAAAGAAAAATAATTTAAGATGGTTTGGATAAGTAGAACGATGACCAAAAAAAACTCCATTAAGATGTAAAAACTATATGGTAAATATGCTAAAAGAGGAGGGGAAAACCATAAAAGGTATTATTAAAAAATAACAAAGAATGATCTAGCTTCTCTTGAGCTAATTGTTAGCATTATACAAAAATGAACTCTATGGAAACAAAGAATCCATATGACTGACCCCACCTAGTATGGGAGAAATGTTCGTCTTTGTGTACTATAGCCTAAAAACTGTGGGTTATAGACATTATACTGGTGAAGTTGCTTTGGAAACCTACGGTTTAAACTGTAGACATGATTATGGCAGTGGACTGATTTTAGCCAAGCGGATTAGCACAATGTTAAAATTTGCACCTGGATTTCCTGTACCAAATTCAAAGATTGATTAATGGCAAACAACAGCCACAGTTGCCAAGCTGAGTGGATGAAACAAATATTATTTATTATATAAACAGTATCTAGAAAGGCAGATTTTCTATATTAAAAAAGCACATGTTCTCTTTCATTAATGCTACTGAAACTTAGTCGATCCAACTGCAGAAGCTTTGCACCCCCATCTTACTCATTTCTCCCTCAACACCACAAAATTGGCTCCATTTGTCTTCTGAATTCTGGAGATTTTCTTCAGAATGGATGCAAATGACGCCTTGTCCTGAAACCGTCAGAGGCATAAGCAGAACATGGTAAAACTCCAACCCCACAAGCACATCACAAAATCAGCAGCGCATGGGAACCTTTCATGCCCTAACAATGGACGAAACATAGAAAAGAAGTAGATAATACACTCGTAGGTCAGGTCAGACGGAAAGGTGGTTTGACCTGTAACCAAGACACTTCCAACTTCTAAAAGTACCCAAGTTGTTTGGCCTTTCACAAATAGCCAGCTCAATTCATGCGCTTCTAGGTCCTCTGATGGATTTGCTTTTTCTAATACGAACACTGTGAGCTCCAGCCAGGGATCGTAGAGGATCAAAATGGTTTATTCCTATGAATGCAGTTACCAGTATGCAAGCACTTGACTGTCTGAATCTGCTCAACTCAAGCACGAGAATGAAAATTTCTACCATGTAGATTATGACTCCTTGACATGTTTTTGCCCCCATTTCCACTTAAAGCTCAAGACTCTTAACTGACCCTGCATTCACATAACCATCTCTTCTTGTTGCCTAAAAATTGCTTAATCACCCTCTTCTTAGTGCAGCTCAAGAAATCTAGTCTCAAGCTTTCATATCTTAATGTATATACTTGATTTATCCAGAGCTATTAGAGAGGGTTCCACTTTTTTGGGATTAGGAATCAAAGCAATAAAAGAAAACAAAAAGATAGGTTCATCTGACTATTCATCAAGATTTAATGTATTTCCAGTAGGTCTTTCACAATCCTGGGAAGATAGGTTCACTCATAGACTAATAATCAAGATTTCCGAAATGTTTTAGTCTGGCATATGCGTTTGATTTTGTCCATCTGACATAACAGCTCAAAGTGTAGAGCGCTTAAACTGAATCTGCAATCATCAGAACATCGAATAACCATAATAAACATGAAAACAAAAGAACATATTGTACCTCGGGTGTCTTCAGTCTTGCCTTGAATTTGGCCACCAAATCTTGTGTCGTGAGTGGAGCAGCCTGTAACAAGACAGTCCTGATCTCCTCCTCGCTGACTGGTCCAGTAGCAGGTGCATTGCCATTTTTTCCAGCGGATTGAGTAGGAGTCTTTAGAGACGTATTAAGTTTGGAAGCTGATGGAGTCTCATTTTGCTTAGAGTCCTGCAGAAATGTCAACAGGATAACACCATGAAGACATAAGAGACGACATTGAGAATGAGACTACATGCTACAAGAAAGAGATAAACATCCTTTAAAAATAACTATGTCAAGTCCATTAATTTTGTTGTTATTGGAGAAATGAAAAATAAAATTGTTTTCCTACAAAACGCATACATTCTCAGTCTTCAGCTTCTTTGCTGTTCCAGAAGTAGCAGCCTTGACATCATCGCCAGGCTTTCTTTTGGCCTTGCCAGACTTTGCTGAAGATGGAGTTCCACGTTGAGACCCAGAGGGCGTGGGTTTCGTAGGGGTGACATCCGGTTCCTCCTTTGGAGCATCCTTATGTTTAGGAGCTAAAACCGGGGATGTGCCAACATCATCCTCAACCTGAAAAGAGAACCAAAAATGCAGAATGTATACCCCAGTTTGAGATTCCCAAAAGAACATTTGATAGAAGAAAACTTCATTCATAAGCACAGTGCTGATTCATTTACCTTTCCATACTCATAACCTACGGAAATGTGAACAGCTTTCACTCTATTCTAGCAAATCCCTAGATACAGCTATCAGCTTCACATGTTTTTAGATCATATTGTATCAGAACTAGCACTCTTTTACTTGTCCAACAATTTGAACTTCAAAATCCAATCCAATCAATTACTGAAGCTTGCAACTTCCCTTTCTGTTCTAACCTTTTGACACAGAGGGAGGAGCATCTGATAAGTCATGTGCCCATGTGGGGATAACATATCAAACCAAATTATCTAACTTTGTAATATTCAAGCTTGACTTGTTTGGCTCCGTACCAGATAAACGTTTGCCCTGGATGGTGTCTACACATCCAATCCAGCTGAGGTGAGACCACACCTGTTCAAGCTTTAACCACTAAACAGGATGATCCTCTTAACTCCCATTAATTTCATGGGCGGTGCATGCACAAGAAAACAGCACGCACATGCAGGAGAGAGAGAGAGAGAGAGAGAGAGAGAGAGAGAGAGAGAGAGAGAGATGATGAGGAAACTTACATCATCATCATCATCATCATCATCATCATCATCATCATCATCCTCAGCATCTGATTCATTTAGTCCACCAGCTCGTCCAAGAAGCTTTTTCAGCTCCTTCCCAGATTTGCTAAGTCCTTCTTCATCTTCATCACCCTGTTCGTCCTCATCGTCCTGCAGGATAACAATGAAATTCATTTCTTTAGAGGTTAGATTGGTCAATAAAACTTCCATAACATTTATTGCAAAATAATAGTCATACAAATATCACCACCTAAGGGAAAAACAAAGCAATATAATCCAATACATCAAAGGATACAAGAACTCAATTTTGACATCCACAGCAAAATACCAAGAGCAGTACAATCAAGATCGTAAGTCTCTTAACAGCCCCGAACAGCAGAGAAAATGTGCAACACAAAGGACTTCAAATTTGGATTATATGGCTATGAAACCCCGTATGCATGCAAATGGACTAGACGCTCCTTACAACACGTTAGACAAGGACATGACCCCCTGGAAGTTGCATCATGGCTCATGGTGAAGTAGTGAATAACTACATGGGGGGAAATTGATGAGAAAAACAAGATAAGAAACAAACTTATCAATGTTTTTACATGTCAATAAGCTAAGGATAAAAATCTAAGCACGCTTTTATGTATGTTGTGAAAAAAAAATGCACTCAATAAGGCCGCTGCAGTTTTCTTATTGCACTGAACCAAATTGACACGCAAAATTTTTCTCTTGAAAGGGAAAATATGGGATATGATCTGCTAAAACAGGACAAGAGGAAAAAACATTGTTCTTTCATTTAATACAACCAGACAATGGGATTGGGCACTGTCCTTGGAAAGATTAAAATACCAGATTATACATAAGGTGTTTGGATAACTGACTGCAGGAAGTAGTGGAATGAAGAAGCTACACAGCATTCAGATCAGTGTTGTCCGACGCGTATCGTATCGCGTATCGCTGGGCTCCACGATACGGGCGTATCGTATCGTATCGTATCGTATCGTACTTTAATATTAAAAAACTATAAAAATTATTTAAAAAATCAATAAAATTAGTAAAAATCCGAAAAAAATCAAGAAAATTCTGGAAAATTTTGAAAAAATCTGGTAATTGCTTTAAATTCATATAATGCAAAGTTTAGCACAAATTGAACATTTAATATTGAACAATTGCATCCAAAATTATATATTTTGAATCAAAAAATGAAATACATTTATATTTTACATATTGTAAATTTGTATTAGGATCATTAACTAAATAATCTTCATCTTCTCCTTGATGATGTTGTTGTACTTCAAATTAATTCATGCAATGTCTTCTTCAGTTAGGACTTAGGAGTGCATTTTCTTCGTTATCTTCCATAATTCACTCATGTAATATATCAAAATTAACAAACTGCTATCTTTGTACATGTAGTTGTCATATTTGCTAATTTTCATATGTGAGCAAAACAAAGAGCTCCATTTCTTTGATTATTGAGTCTATGACACCTTAATGATGTTATATTATTACTTGATAATGTCCCCTTTTTCTCTTATTGGAGACTAGCTTTTTAACTAATGCATGAGCTTCATTTCTCACTTCACAGACTGCGTTAAGCCTCACACACATTGATCATGTTCAACTCAATGGAAGTCATGTAACGTGAACCTTAAAATAGTGAAGTTGTGAAATCCCTACTCAATGAACCGAGAGAACTAAATGTTTTTAATTGTTTACGATCTTATGAAATTAGAAACTGTTAGCAAAAATATACCTAAAAGTTGTAACAGAAAGGGAAATGATTTTGTCATAATTTTTTTTTATACATTATTTTTATTAAATAAATGAAATTATAAACCCAAATTATAAGCATATTGGAGGATGCCTTTAAGGGAAGTGAAGAGAGAGAAAGAGAGGGCAGAAACATGCAAAAAAAATTTGAAAAAAAAAATTTTTTGAAAAAAAAATTTTGAAAAAAAAAATTTTGAAAAAAAAAAAATTTTGGGCGTATCGCCCGTATCGTACTATACGGGCGATACGGGCCGTATCATACGATACAGTACCGTATTGTACGATACGCAGGTTACCGTATCGTACGATACGGTGCGATACGGATAACACTGATTCAGATATATATCAATTAAAGTAAAATCTTTTTTATCCAATAACCACAATATGGATCTCATGCCTATTTCTCTGGTAGACACTACGCATTGGCTCCAGTTCTCCTAGTTTTCAAAAGAACTGCACAGCATGAATTTTTGGATTTGAAGGTCTCTCTTTCTTATCTTTACCATTCAATATTATCCTGATACTTGCAAATCTGTTTTTTTATTATTGAGAGGATTTCACAAGAACCTTGCAATGTAACAGCCATGATGTATGTGTTGGAATGTATTCAAGGATGTTTGAATCTATTTTAGGAAACTATGTAATTTAACTTTGTAGACATTTTGTATTAGGATCTGCCAATGTTGTTTTGTATTTGAAGATTTTATTTTATTTTATTGTTTTGTTTTGTTTTTCTTTAAAGGAAAGCCAGCATAGAGGCCGACCGGCTAGATTCCTAGCCTTTGGGGTCTTATCCTGGCCCCTTTCTTTGTGTCTGCTGCTAACATAGTACCAGAGCAGAAGGTTTGAATTTACACTGCCTCAGGTTATCTACAATCCTTATTTATGGTGCAATACAGCGGGATGGTGGACATTGAAAATAGAACTGCTATGCCTTAAATATATGATGCTATGGATAAGGCCAAATTGGAAATACAAGCAAACCTTGACTGCAAGCGGTCACTTCTAAAGAAGGTTTGCAAGATAATTGATGCATGTTGGAACAACCAAATGCATCATGATTTCCATGTTGTTGCATATTTACTTAACCCTTCTATTCGATTTTCTCCCAACTTTGTAGAAGACGAAGAAGTAAAAAATGGCATATTAAATGCAATTGACCTTATACAAGATTCATCTACTCGTTGCAATATCCATTTAGTGTTAAGCAAGTATATACAAGTGTTGGAGATTTTGGAAGGCCAATTGCAATCCAACTCCGCTTCCAAATGCGACCAGGTATTATGTGTTTTTATTGATATTCATTTAAGTTATCAATTGATTAACTTTGAGTGTTTCTTATTAATCATTATCGTGTTTTATTTCAGATGAATGGTGGGCTCGTTTTAGTGTAGATGCACCAAACTTTGCAAGGTTTGCTCAACGTATATTGAGTCAAGCATGCATTTCGAGTGGGTATGAGAGAAATTGGAGCCTTTTAGAATGCATTCACACGAAAAAGCGAAACATACTGGAGCATGCTCGATTGCGTGATTTGGTATATGTTGCCTCCAACATGAAGTTAAGGCAAAAGTAATAATTTTAAAATATACATTATTTGTTGTTGTCTAGTTCTTTCTTAATCTTATTAATAATGAATGATTGATGTGACTATATTACATTTGATATTCTTTATAATTTGAATATTCCTTTTTTACAAACAAATGCAAAAGGATACAAGAAGAGTAAGGAAGGTGTCATATATGTCCCATTGAACTATGAAAATGTTGATATTTTTGATGATTGGGTCTAAGAGGAGGAGCCTCGTATCAATTTAGAGGATGAAAACTGGAGGATACTTCAAGCCAAAGCAAAACTTGGAGTTGGAGATGATGATGAAAATGAAGGTATTGGATGCGCGGATCCAATTGTGGATGATGATGATGATGATGGCGATGATCCTAACTATGTCGATTATAATGCTTTTGTTGATTATGATCTACGTTGTGGATGATTGTAATTTGTTTTAACTTTTAATTGTAACTTTGTAACGTTCTGGTCTTAAATCTCTTGATGATTGTATGTTATAACTTTGTTGTTTATTAATTAAATCTCAAAGGTAGTACTCAGTATTCACGTTATGGTATGGAATATGGATGCTTGTTAATTATGAGATGTTTTGTTATGGTATGGATGCTTCTTCATTGTGTTATATATGTTTTATTCATTAATTTCAAATTTTGCACTTTTTGAATTTTTTAATATTTTTTTATTTTTTAACACAAAAGATAGAAATTTACATGGCATCATACTATATCATACAATACGCTACAATACAGGCATATTGGTGCCCAATGCAATACGGGCACCGATACGGTTTTTACTTCCTAGAAGCAACTAGGACACTTGCACAATGGTATGGAGAACTATTTCTAGCAATGTTGTCTATTTTGTATCGTAATGTGTAGCATTTTTCTCCATAATACGGTACAAGTGCATTGTAACATATCATAAATTTTTTGAAAAGTATTTTAAAAATCAAGAAAATTTTAAATTATAAGTGCAACTTTCAGCATTGAAAAGGAAACCAACAACAACAAACTCTTCTTAATATATAGGTACAAGAAAAATCACTCCTACCTATTATGAAATATGCACAATAAACAACAAACTCATCTTAAATATAGGTATAATGAGTGATAGCTTATATTACAATATGTTCTTATGGTTGTATTTATGCTAATAATATTGGTACAACAAGTGATATCTTATATCACAATGTGTTCTTATGGTTGTATTTCTGCCAATGTTATTATCCTATGGATGTATTTCTCGACTCTTCTAGCAAATCAGCCTGAAAAATTGGAGATGAGTAAAGAATACTTAGTTTGGCCAAATGAGGAATTAATAAATTAGATGATTTAATGACCCCAAAAGTATTGATCCTATTTCTATATTTTGTTCTTGAAGTAACAATTGTCACAACCACCAACAAGATTTTCTTTTCTTCAGCAAAAACCTAATTTTGTTATAGCAGATCGAGGTACTAATAGTTCACCCCATAATTAATTAGTGTTACTGAATTTGGACACGTTAAATTGGCTCAAAAATAGCAAACAGTAATGCATTTCATGATAGGACAAAACATATAGAAATGAATTGCAACTTCATTGGAGAAGGATACATGAATAAGAACTTGGATCTGAACTCAAGTATCAGCATGCAGATGTCCTCACCAAGCCACTTCTGTCCCCTAGATTTATGTTCCTTTTGAGCAAACTTTCTATCTTCACCTCGTAAAGTTTGCAGGAGAGTGTTAGAATGTATTTTAGGATGTTACAATGTCTTTACAAAACCATATGATTTTCCTTTTTACATATTTTGTATTATGATCTGTCAAGTTGTTTTGTATTTGTAAATTTCCTTTTTTATGTTTTGTTGTTTTTTAAAGGAAAGCCAGCATAAGGCCCCAACTGCTAGGAATTCTAGCCGTTGGGGCCTTATTCGGACACCTTTCTTTGTGTCCGTTGCTTCCTATAGAAAGAGCCAAAGTACCCTTTGTAATATATGTTGTTTACCGGTAGTTAATATTATCCCTTAAAAGTGATTTTCTCTTGTAGATATCGTTCTACACTCTGTGATCGAGATTTAACATTGAAGACTGTGTGATTGAGCGTATTTCACCATTGAGGTAACTGTTCGATTGTGGATTTCTCTTGAAGACTTCTCAATCTCGTCCAGTGGGAGGCCTGATTAAAGCATGAGCAGAAAACTTGAAGTTCTCGTTTCAGAAGACAATCAAAGTCCTATATGGAAAATGTTAAAGTTACAATAAAACAACAAATCCACCTTGACAAGTTTGTTGTTTGTCATCTAAGAGTAATTAAACCATAGGATTGGCAATTCTCTTGTAAATTCTTAGGCTTAAGGTCATTGGGAGAGAATTCATGACACATTGTAGCAACCATTTGTGGTGAAGAACCCCCTTTCCTCAGGATCGTTGCCAACAGCTTCATCATCATCTGTAAATATTTCTTCATGCTCCCAATCAAGCAAGGATCAAGACATGCACTTCACCTTCCACCAGAGAGGTTGCTAGGTTGCAGTTTAGCAAAAAACAAGAATGACGGAGGTGAAAAGTACAAGAAAAATAAGATACACATCTGAATGACATTTTCCTATACCCAGTTATCAAGAAGCGCTAGGGGCAGCAACAAAGAAGAAAAAAAGGTAAGCAACAAAAGAATAAGATCTTTTTTCCTTCTTTTGAAAGGTAAGCTGACCCAATCATATGCAAAACTCAAGTATTGAACTTCTGATCTTCAGGCAGGGAGACAACCCCTTAGTCAGTGAGCTATACCCCTTTCGGGACAAAAAGATAAACTTTGAACTAGTGCAAAAAGAAAAATAATAACCAAAATAGTTATATTACTACGATGAGATACAAAGTGGGAATATGTTAAAGAGCAAGGAAAAAATTAAAACTCACCTTTTTCAATGTCATCATCGTCCATGTCAAGATCACCCCCTCTAAGTCCTTCCTCATCATCATCTCCACCTTTTTTATTCAACCCTAGCCTATTTTTCCTTTCCTCTTCTTCCTCCCCATCCTCCTCTCCCTTGTCAGAGCCTACAGCATTGTCTTCTTCATCATCATTGCCTTTCTTCCTGCGACCCCCTTCAACCTCACCACTGCCACTGCCACTGCCACCGCCACCACCACCACCACCACCACCATTACCATGGCCCTGAGACCTCTCTACTTCTCCAAAAGCAGCAGCTCCATTGTTTGCTGCCTTCATCATCCATCTCTCATAACCATCAGCAGTCCTCCTCCTGTTTTTCATCTTTTCTTCAGCCTCTTCTAGTGTAAGTTGCTTATATTGAGCAACTTTATGAAAATTGAACCTAGAGTTGGAAAAGAAGAAAGAACGTTGATAATAAAGGCTTAAAGTAAAATAAATTGCATACAAACTAAGAAACTCGAATAAGTGGGATCTTTCTAAAATTGACATGATAAAGTACGAAGATCATGTTCATCTTAGAACCACTCAAATTTCGCATCACATATGAGAATAAAGCCAATGAAGAGATGCATACCAAGAGCCAGCAGGAATAGCAACGAATTCCTTCCCTTGCATCATTAGCAAATAATAAGTAGCATATTGTGCACCCTCGAGCTGACCTTGATATTGATATTGGCCAGTTTCATCCTCCAACAACCATGGTTTATTCTTTAACTTTTCCTGTGACAATAAGAGGGCTACAGTCAAATCATATTGCTAGAGATCAACTCCCATTGTCATAGTATCATCAAAGAATATTTCAGAAACAAATTGAAAATGTCAATGACTTATTCTCTGAATATGAGCAGATGCTACGAAAGCACCAACCAAAAGAACAACAAAGAGAAAGGGCAAGGAGTTCATTTAGTTCCTCGTGAAAGTTTGTAACGTTGATGGTTCAAAAAGAAAATGTTAATGATGAAAGATCAAACTTGTACTGTGAAACACTACCAGAAGACAATCAAACAGAAATTGCAGATAACTTCAATGAACTTTTGGGCACCAAACATCCTGGAACTGATACTTAACAGAATAAATCAGGGCCTTTTCCAGATGTATCAGAGTTCAACATTTCTTGCATTTCTTGTTCACTTGGATAAACAAGATAACTCTCAAGATTCAAGAATAGAGATGTCAAATTGGCATCTGGCCCTGTGGGCCAACATGGGCTGGTCCAGTCCGCAAGGCCAAATTTTATATATAGACATATTATATGTATATGTAGTATATATTTACAGACATATATACATATATGTGTATGTATCCGTAAATATATATATATATATATCAAATGAGCCTGGCCCGAGGGGATGACCTAACCCAGCCTGGGAAGGCTGGCCTGGCCGGCCAGTGGCCCTTAAGGGCTGGGCCGAGTGAGCATTCTAGAGGCCCATATAAAATGTGGGTTGGGCCCGTATTGGCATCTCTACTCAAGAATGGATGCCGTGATACCAAGCTTACTCGTTAAGGAAGCAAATTGGTAAGTTGGTAAATAAAGGAAAATAAAATGGGAAACAAGAAACTATATGGAAACATGGGAATGGAAGCTGGGAACTGAATAATAGGAAGTAGTTGGGAAGCAACATTTTTTGAAGAAAACTTAATAGTAAAACATTCTAAGGAAAACTTTGACATGCAAAATGGGTGTGCTTCCCCATTAAAGGGAAGTTCCCCACACACTTCAAGAAGCAACATGGTTCTCGCTTGTGAGCTGCAATTATTCCATGTAGCTAAGGATTCCTGGAACCTCTGCCTAATGATCAAGCTGAAGTAAATATCTTTTTTCTAGCTATGCAGGGACAAGGCAAAACACTTTCCATGAGTCCAATCTTTTCAAGCCATACAACGGGAAAGACTCATAATTTCATATTCATAGGTCGAACATGGTAGATACTATGATTCGGAGAAAGATTCATATTCTATGTTTACAAGAGACAAAATGGGTTGGAGAAAAAGCAAAGGAGATAGAGGATACAGGTTTAAAATTATGGTACTCAGGTAAAGAAAAGGCTCGAAATGGAGTTGGTATTATCATAAATAAAGATTTAAAGGAGAGTGTAGTAGACATACAACGATATGGTGACCAAATCATGACGTTGAAATTAGTATTAGGAGCAGAGGTTTTGAATATAGTTTGTGCTTACACACCCCAAGTAGGAGTAGAAGATAATATAAAGACAGTTTTTTGGGAAGAGTTAGATAAGGTGTTTCAAAAGATTCCACAAAGGGAGATGATTTGTTTAGGAGGAGATTTAAATGGACCTGTCGGTAAAGAGGCATTAGGATATCAAGGGATTCATAGAAACTTTGGTTTTGGGGATATAAACGAGGAAGGTAGGGAGATTTTAAATTTTGCTATGTCATTTGATCTCTTTATAGTTAATACAATCTTCAAAAAATGAGATGAACATTTAATTACTTATAAGAGTGGCTTATCACAAACACAAATTGATTACTTTATTTGTAGAAAAAAAGATAGAGCGTGTTGTAAAGATTGTAAGGTAATTCCAGGAGAAAGCTTAACCACCCAACATCGACTTTTAGTTATGGATTTACAAATAAAAAAATGGACAAAGAAGAAAAGAGTGCATAGAGCTATTCGGACTAAATGGTGGAACCTCAAAAGCAAGAAAGAAGATATATTTAAACAGAAAGTCCTTCAAGGAGATGTTTGGAATTATGTTGGCACACCCTGTGATATGTGGAACAATATGGCTATACATATTAGGAAAGTGGCGAAAGATGTGTTAGGGGTATCTAAGGGAGGTGTACCGGCACAAAAAGAAGCTTGGTGGTGGAGTGAAGTAGTACAAAATAAAATCAAAGCAAAGAGAGCATGTTACAAATTACATTATGCTAAGAAAACTAGTGAAACTTTAAAAGCTTATAAGAAAGCAAAGAAGGAAGCGAAAAAGGCCGTTAGTGAAGCAAAAGCTAAGATTTGGGATGACTTATATAAAAAAACTCAACTCAAAAGAGGGTGAAAGAGATATTTTTAGGATAGCTAGGGCTAGAGATAAGAAAACTAAAGATCTTAATTATGTTAGATGCATAAAAGATGAGGATGAAAAAATTCTAGTGGCAAATGATGATATAAGAAATAGATGGAAAAACTATTTTTATAATCTTTTTAATGAAAATAAAGATGTTAGTATTAGTTTAGGAGATTTAGTCAAGTCAGAAATGTATATAAACCATAATTTCTACTGACATATTCAAAAGAATGAAGTCAAAGAGGCTCTTAAACATATGAAGAGTGGTAAATCGGTAGGACCAGATAATATTCCTATAGAAGTTTGGAAAATACTAGGAGAAATAGGAATCACTTGGCTCACAAGACTATTTAATGAAATATGGAAAAACCAAAAGATGCCCGAAGAATGGAGAGCAAGTACACTTATACCCATATATAAGAACAAGGGAGACATTCAAAATTATGCGAATTATCGAGGTATCAAGTTAATATGTCAGACTATGAAATTATGAGAAAAAATTATCGAACGTAGGTTAAGACAAGTATCAAGTACAACAGAGAACCAATTTGGATTTATGCCAGGCATATCTACTATTGAAGCGATTCACCTTTTGAGACGTCTTATGGAACATTTTAGAGCAAAAAAGAAAGACCTTCACATGATATTTATTGATCTAGAAAAAGCTTATGATAGGGTACCAAGAGAGGTTCTTTGGAGAACTTTGGAAAAAAGAGGTATCCCATTGACATATATTAACCTTATAAGAGACATGTATGATGGTGCAAAAACATGTGTGAGGACTCATGAAGGAACCACAGACTTCTTTGAAGTTAATATTGGGTTACATCAAGGATCAACTTTAAGTCCATACTTATTTATAATGGTGATGGATGAGTTAACAAAACATATTCAAGAGGAAGTACCTTGGTGTATGTTATTTGCAGATGACATTGTATTAGTGGAGGAGTCTAAGGAAAAAGTTAATAGAAAATTGGAACTATGGAGAGAAACATTAGAAAGCAAAGGCCTCGGACTTAGTAGAACAAAGACAGAATATATGGAATGTAAGTTTGATCATTTGGCTACTTCAGAGGACATAGAAATTAAAATTGGCACACATTGCATTCCCCAAAAGGAAAGTTTTAAATACCTAGGGTCAATTTTTCAAAGTGATGGAAGAATTGATGGAGATGTTACACACAGAATTAATGCTAGTTGGTTAAAATGGAGAGGAGCATAAGGTATTCTTTATGATAAGAAGATACCATTAAAATTAAAAGGTAAATATTATAGAACAGCAATTAGGCCTGCCATGTTTTATGGTTCTGAGTGTTGGGCAGTTAATCATGAACATGTACAAAAGATGTCTATGACAGAAATGAAGATGTTGAGATGGATGAGTGGTCATACAAGAAAAGACCGTATACATAATGAGGTTATTAGAAACAAATTAGGAGTGGCACCAATAGAGGATAAAATGAGAGAACATCATTTAAGATGGTTTGGACATATAGAAAGAAGATCAAAAGAAGAACCTGTGAGAAGGTTAGAAAACTAAATTTGGAAAGTATTAAAAGAGGTAGAGGACAACCACAAAAGTGTTGGAAAGAAACAATAAAGAATGATCTAGCTTATTGGGGGTTAACTGCTAACATGGCACACGATAGGGATGTGTGGAAACAAAGAATCCATGTAGCCGACCCCGTCTAGTATGGGAAAAGGCTTAGTTGTTGTTTTTGTATAGGTCGAACATGGTAAACCTCAAGAACTGTCCCATCACAGAATAGAGGCACTTTAGAATCACAAAGGCCTATTTTTGTACATGATTCATTCTTAATTTTTAAAAATATCATTTATTTTGTTTAAATTCATGAATAGTGTAGCGTATTACCGTAAGCACGATAGTTTTATGTTTAATAAAGTGTTCATATTTACTGAACCAGTGATGGATTAAGTTTCGTAACGATGTTCAAAGTACATATGTTTACTATTTATTGTTTAAATTGATTTATATCGCGAAATGTGCTGAAACGTTATTTTACTTTTCGGGAACTAGTTGCCAAATGTGTGGTACATATATGTATGTATATGTTTTTAGTGTAACATTAGGTCGTCCTTATCCATGGAAGGGCCACCTGCCCAAGCAGCGCTAAACGCTATTGACAACAAACCACATGCTAAATGCTTCAGCAACATGATAACAGAAACGAAAAACCTAGTGGTAATAAATGACCAACATTTTACGGCTTCCTTCTCCCACCTTTGTGCTGAATCTCGATTTTCCGTGTCTTCAGATGCCCAAAGCACATTAATCATATTCTCTTATTGTATATATCATGTATTTTGGGTACTATCCACCTCAGTCGCGAAATCGGGAAGTAATTTCCAATTATAAAAATTAATCCACGAGATTAATCAAATTCAGTTCACTTTAATAAGAAGCATGACACACAACCATAAAAGAACAAGACCCGTGATTCATTACCCGCAAGGCGTCGGTCATTTGACGCCCTTGAACACCTTCTTTCTGAAGCGACCACCGAACCTCGCCGTTCTTCTTCTTAGAGAACACCGGCAATCCTGTCGGAAACCGGCCGATGTAGAACGACTTATCGGCGCTGCTACTCGCCCTAACATTGTATTCCTGCAAATTAATCTCCGTTTAAAATCACGGAAACGGGGTTCGGAATCGAATTGATCGAGGGCGAAGAATACTCGGATGAGTTTGGTGATGGGCAGGCCGCAATCCCGGCATTTGGAGCGGGTTTCGGCCATCTTCTTGCCGCAGGAAAGACAGAGAGTCATGTGTTTGCAGCTGCTTCCGTAGAGGTCAGAAGTCGATCCGCATCCGCATGATGGCTTCAGTATCAGGTCCATCCAAATGCTCTCGGTTCACTTCCCCTTGCTTGCCTATTCGTTTTTCGTTCTTCCCCTCCCTCCGCTTTTCTTGATTGAAACCTGTCGATTGGGGAAGAAATGCGTCGATGCGCTTTTATAGCGCCCGGCCGCCTGGTATTTTTCAAATTAGCCCCTCTCACTTTAGATATTCCTGAGCTACTCTTTCTACTTTAGCTAATCGAGAAAAACATGCCAACAATATGCGTGGACTTTCGTTTAGCCACCCAAAAGACTCAAAGGTAAATGGGTGTGCATCTGTCGGTTCGATCCAGTCACATAACTGAACCGAAACAATGAAAACCAAATCAAAGAGAATTGAGGAACCGCTATCGTCACACGGGTGCGGGTGCGGGATACGGTAAATTTCAAAAAAATTGGGTGTGGCAACACGGCTAAGGTATATAATATTATATATATTATATATTCAACTAATTCAAGCTAGAAGCCTAGAACAAGTCAGACATCAATTACCATAAGTATATGACGACAACAGTAAGTATACAACTTTATATTAAAGCAAAACAAGTAAAGAACTACCTATTTCATCATAATACACAAATCAATCAAAAGAGAATCAAGATTTGCATATCAACAATATTATCATAATATCATTTATCAACTATGAACAATATTAATGTTTGATAAATGAAATGAAGTGATAAATGAAATGAAGTAATGAACATGTACCTGATAAATTATAGATCTTCACTATCAGTGATATTATCAACTAAAGGGACTATTGGATCAGTGAGTTCCATATTAAGAGTATGTAAATCTTGGCTGTCATCTAAGTAATATTCTTTCGAGTTTGCATCCCAATATTTTGATGCTCCTTTACTGCAATATATTCAAATAAATAAGAAGAAAAGATCAAATATAATCATCATGATTAATAGAAAAGAAAACAATTTTGAAAGATTAGTAATTTTTACCTTTACTCAACATTAGATCGTGAAACCAATCTCAAATTTGAATGGACATAAACCAAGTCTTCAGCACGACTACTTGATAGATTGTTCCTTTTGATATTGTGAATTTGAGAATATGTACTCTAATTTCTTTCACAACAAGAAGAAGTAGTAGGTTGAGATAATAATTTTGATGCAAGCTTTTGAAGAAGAGGCATCTCAAATCCATAACATGCTCACCAATCTAGTGGATGTTGATAATCTCTTGCTTCCAGTGCTTCTAGTGAATCAAGTCTGGTACAAGAAAACTTTTCATATTCAAAATTTACTTGCCTAAGTAGGTATGAGTCACGATAAATCCTTCCCAAACACATTTGCCTATTCTTTGCTATTTTAGGATCTTGATTAGGAGAACAACGCCCAATGCTCTCATGCAACCATTTCTTTCCATAATATCTTGGATTTAAAGAATGTGTTAAACAATGCAAGAGAGTGTTGCTTTTGTCCCATCTTGAAATTAATATAGAATGAATATGATCATAAAATGATGATGTCTCATGAAGTTCTTTTCCCTCGTGCTTCAAAATTATTGACTCAACCTTTTCAATCATGGTATCCCACATTTCATAAACTTTATGAAGTATTGGTTCATCTTTATCAACTTCTCTCAACATCTCCCACATAGGCTTTGTGAATTCAAAAAAATATGATACCTTGTCCCACCATAAATCATTAAGAATAATAGTCTTCACTGCTTGGGCCCTTGTTTGATTTTCAACCTTGTTACTACGGTATGCATCCCAGCTTGGAACAGTAACCATCTGAATCAATGATGCCTTTATTGTGTTGAATCTTTTTACCATCACAATCAAAGAAGCAAAACGTGTTTCTGCAACCTTCAACAACTTTAAACGAGAATGTTTATTGAATATCGCTGAAATTAAATGGTGATTTATTACAAAATTCCTTATCTTCATACAATCTATGTCATATTTTCAATCCATGAACACAATTCATATGCATGAAGATTATCTTTATCTTTTGATGGCTTACATATACGAGAAATAGCCAAATTTAAACTTTGAGCTACACAAGGTGTCCAAAAAATATGTAGATACTCACCTTCCAAACTTAACCCTGCACTTTTGTAATTAGTTGCATTATCAATGATTATTTGTACAACATTATTTGGTCCAACACTCTTAATAACTTCTACAAATAAATCTTTCAAGTAGCCTGCAGTTTTAATTTATCCAGATGCAACAACCGACTTCAAAAATATTAGCCCACTAATTGAATAAGTAATGAAATTAATGAGTGGATGCCTTTGAATATCACTCCATCCATCAGAAACAATAGAAACACCATTAGTTTCCCATAAAAACTTCTTATGTTCTAAAAGTCTTTCAATATTGACTTTTTCTTCTTTAAGAATAATGGTTCGCAATTTTTCAGAACTTGGAGGAACATAACCATGTAAATTACAATTAGCCAATGAAGTGATAAGATCTTTCTAATATGGATTTTTTGCTACATTAAAAGGAAGTGAACTTGAAAAAAAAATTCTTCCAACCCTTCTATCAATTTCCTCCCTTCCAACTACATTAAATGATTTTTCAATTACTCCTCCTCTAAAACCTTTAAATTCACTTTGCATTAACTTTCTTTTCTTTTCTACATCTTCTTTGTATCCACCAAATAATGGAATATTTGTTCATTTTCACTCCTTTCGTTTTTTTTTTCACACTCATCTTATTTTTTCAATAATTGTCTTCGTAAATCCTCATCCACATTCAGACATGATCTTATACTATGTTTTGATAATTTTAAAACATGTGCCTTCACTCTGGTATATGATCCTATAAAACTCATGTTACAAAATTTATACATAAAATGCGTATTACCTCCACCACCTTCGTATAATTCTCCCTTTTGTACGTACATCCACAATGGTGCATCATCACAAGGTATTGAAGGTTTTGAAACTTTTATTGTTGATCCTGAACTTGAAGGAATACTTCCACCAGAACTCCCAATAGGCCTAGGGCCACTACCAATTGATACTCCTTTTCCTTTTCTATTTTCAGCCATTTTTAGGATCAACTCAGTTCACAGTTTCAATCTGATTAAAAAACAACATATGCAATAGATCAAAATTATTATGCTAAGAACTAAATATGAAAGAAATGAGGCAATCAATAGGTACAAAATACATAAACAAAAACTAAAATTAATGTCTAGGACCCTGGGTGCTTATCAAAAGTTATTATTTGCTATATGATATTCTATAACATTTAGAAAGGTCCACTAGTGTCAATTACCAGTGCGGGAGCAATGGAGCAGCACGGGAGCAACGGAGCAGAGCGGGATCACTGGAGTAGCAGAGCTGTGCGGGAGGCTAGCGTCTAAACAAGTCCACCCTTTTAAACATCTGACCTAAAAATTTGGATAAAAATGACCATCGACACGTTGACCGCACCCATTCTCGACCTCGACACGTTGACTATGTCACATTTCTATGACACCGTGTCGGTGCCGCACCTTAAGAGTTTTACGATTGTATAGTTTTGTCGATATCTAGTTTCAACTTACAAATTTACCTTCTACCTATCTGAAGGCTTGCTGATTTGCAGGGTTAAGTAGAATTACAGACGGTAGACCATAAAACATACATAACTCATCCCAGTGATGGCCCGTTTGCGTAATAGAATTTTTGTAGAACTTATGAGACTTTTATTCACAACTTTTAATAATGGATTTGCATGTAAAAAAGTGGAAAAGAAGAATAGAGTGCATATAGCTATTTGGATTAGATAGAGCTATTTGGACTAGATGGTGGAACATCAAATCAAATATGATAAAGAAGATATATTTAAATAAAAAATTCTTCAAGGAAATTATTGAAATTATGAAGGTACACCTTCTAATATGTGGAACAATATGACTATACATACTAGGGAAGTGTCAAAAGATGTGTTAGGCGAATCTAAGGGAGGCATATCAATACAAAAGGAAGCTTGGTGGTGGAGTGAAGTGGTGTAAGATAAAATGAAGGTAAAGAAGGCATGTTACAAATTGAATTATGCTAAGAAGACTAGCGAAACTTATAAAAAAGCAAAAAAAGAAGAAAAAATACCGTTAATGAAGCAAAAGAGCTTAACTCAAAAGAAGGTGAAAGAGATATTTTTAAGATAGGTAAGGCTAGAGATAAGAAAACTAATGATGTTACTTTTGTTAGATACATCAAATATGATGATGAGAAGATTCTAGTGGCGAATGATAATATAAAAAATAGATAGAAAATTTATTTTTATAAGATTTTTAATGAAAATATAAATGTTAGTATTAGCTTAGGAAAGTTAGCCAAATAAAAAATATATATAAACTACAATTTTTATTGGCGTATTAAAAAAATGAAGTCAAACCATAGAGGAGTTTAAGGTCTATAAGAAAGATGAACTGAGAGTAGCCAATAAGATGATAAATTCTCCATTACTACCAGTCTTTTGCGTACCTGGAGCTCACTCAATTGAGCTATTGAATGTATTTCTTGAAAGACTATGGCCATACATTGAGCTCCTTTGGAAAGCAGGCGTACTAGTGCCAATTCATGTAGATAGGTAAGGTTTCTACAACAACGACTCCCTCTATGTCCTTTAAGCCTTCCCTAGAGGAGACGATTAGGCCAAGAAGACAATGATTAGAATTTGCCATCAAACAAGATACATGGTAATTTGTTGTTAGGATTCTCAATAGAAGCCATTGACTTTTTCTTATTTTGGGTATTCGGTACCATGGAAGTGATATAAGGAAAGAAAGATGATGAAGGCCATAGTAGAATGATAGGAAGATATTAGCATTCGGTCAAGGAAAATGTTGAAGTAGAAAAAAAGACTTGAACTACCATTTTATAGATGTTGAGTGAAAACATCCTGTTAATACCAACTAGTATAATCTTCAACTCAACATCAAGGTATCGGCAATATTTGCCATATAATGTCAGTTGATTAATTGACAATTGGGCATGTCTTTCTAGAACCTCAAAGTAACAAAAAGTCGGGAACAAAATAATAAATGCAAGAATGATTAGCGTGTACCTTAAACAGACACAAGCAAAAGCTTTAAATCAGTTATTTACCATAACATCCCTTTGAAGACCCTTTTGATCCTTGCCATATGTCTCTCGAGGCCACTGATCTTAGTGGTAGTGAGCCCGACTTCCTTCTCAAGTTCTTCCTCTTGAGCGAGTATGGAATATAATTCCTGTGTGTTACGAGCAAAATCTCAAGATGATATTAGCTCTGCTTCAATAGCGGTTGGTTCTTGAGATGCCAAAGAGTTGAGATTGGATATCGACTGAGAAGCTTCGACAAGGAGCTTATGATGATGATAAAGGCTACCGAGTTGTCCCTTGAGGAGTTCATTCTTGGTTTGGACTGATGTCCTTGCATCATTCAGATCTCCAACAAACGATGATGCCTCCTCGAATTTCGTAGAGACCTTAAGATGGGCCTCAACTACGACAACTACTTGGTAAGAAAGATAATGGATATGCTCCCCACAAACGGATATATAAGGAAGTTGGGATTATGCAGATGACTTTCAAGCATGATAGTTGTTCATAGATCTCAACGCACATACCAAAGTCTCTCATCAAGCTCGCAGTTCATAAATGCTAAGATGTCTTAAAACACAATCAAGAGAGAATCATTAGATCCGAGAGGCATGTTGAGGCTAGCATGTCCATGATCACAAGACATTGAGACTTGATTGGTAGATGCCTCACGAGAAGGAGAAGGTTCACTCCTAATGGCCTCTTTGATATAGTCATGGTCAATATGAGTCAAATCCTCTATGTAAATGGGATAATGGGACACACGAGATGTGTTTATCATCTTTGAGGAGAAACCAAAGAATTGGGGGGACTCATTGGTACAGAAAATGAACTACATCGAACGTTGTAGGATCGAGGATTATATTAGTAGTTGACTCTATAGCATAGTCAATGAGATCCGGCCGAATAATTTTCCAACAAAAAGATACCTCCATGGTGGTTGGACCACCAAGGAATAAAGTTAGAGGCCTCTCCAAAATAGGGATATAAGTTAGGAAAGCAAAAAAAAAGTCATGCTTGTTGGTCTCTAATGGTTGGTTGGTTGCTTGATAAGTCAATGACAATGGTCTCTTCTTGACAAAATCTTAGTTGTCAAGTAAGGCAATGAGGATAGTTAGGCTCAATAATTATCATATTGAACCTTGAAGACTAAGATGCTTCATAGAACAAAAGTGTGGAAAGAAGTTTTTTGACACACCTATACGTGCAAAGTTCATGATGAATGTTATGATAGAGGGTGAATCAAATGGTCTAAAGTAAGAGAAAGAAAAATTGCTTCATGAGGATTAGTGGACCTAAAAGGAGTGACAATACCTTAGGAAGACAAAGAAAAAAGAGAAATTTGGCTTAAAGTTGTTCCTAGAAAATCCAATACAATCAATTGTGAGGGCAGCCTAGCAAATCCCAGTGGATTTAGAACTATAAAAACCATAGTTGACCTTCTACCAAATGTGTCAAGCAATTGCTCCAAAGTACTTTGAAAATAGAATTGGTTGAGAGATATACCATGACAAGAAAGAGAGATGTGAACCATAGCTTTATACAAGAAATAATAACAAAAATATACCATACATATTCATCATTGACTTTGGTAGCATGAACACAAGTAGCAAAATGATAAAATCACAACAACAAGAAAGCATGGTGTTTCTCATTTGATACAATATCATTACCTAAACATTTATAGATGAAGTCATCCTAAGAGAAATGTAAAGAGAGTATGAGAATATCAAAATCCCAATCAACCAGAGTCGATGCCATTGATAGGTATATTGGTAATCACCTAGACATCTAAAATTATTAAAGATATCATCTCAAAAGAGAATTGAAAATAATTATACTGAGACTCAAGACACAAGAAAAGAATACAAGAGTTAGTCATCAAAGTAGATGGCCAAACAAGATAACATAATGAGATTGTAGATACCCCATTTCACCTAATAATAATGCTTATGTTCTTGAACATGATCCAACCAATCAACATAAAGTTGATTAGCTGATAGCAAAGAGCAGACATAGTTAGGGCACTAGGACATCACAAACTCATTGCGAGTTAGGCAACAAGGATTCAAGGTGGAACTTAGTAAGACTGCTCATTTATATGATAGTAGAAGGAAGAAGAACATCTGAATCACAGGCTAGAAGAAAAGTTTTTTCTACCAAGGAGGTTTGCAAGCAAAGAGAAGGTGAAAGAAAGGAGGTAAGCGAGCCCTGTCCTTATAAAACCTCAAATGATATTAAAAAAAGAAAGAGAATCCCCAAATCATGTGGATACAAATCTGTGAGAAAGGCTTTTTTGACGTTTGGTGTAGATAAAAGTATGACTTACATCCTCGACGGCAACTTCAAACATAAAGTCGCAGGGAGCATGTGTTGACACTAAAAAATCAAGAAGGATATGTGGTAAGCTACATTAGTTTAGGCCCACAATGTAGACAAGCTTCAAGGTACGAAAGAATGGTGGTGATAGTTGACAAATCATACCTAGCATTGCAGAACAAAGGCACAATATGAGACAAGTAGGAATTTATTGAAAATCATTTACGCTCCACATCACATTTAGCTCACACGAATGAGTTCCAGTAAGTGCTATCTGAATTGCATCGCTATTTTTTACAACATATAGTAAGTAGATAGAGGCAAGTATATGGAAGCAACTGAAAGGAGGCACTATGAGCCAACTTGGCCATTGGGGTGAGAATCATAGTGGTCAAGCTTCTCTTTTGTGCATAATTCTTGCTAACAAGATGGCATGTTCGACAAATCCACCATAGGGATATTTGATTTTGAAAATACATTCAGGATATATTGTTTTTCAAGAGGCAATGCTGCATGCATCGTGCTAGCTTCTAATACTTTTGAGTTTATGTTGAATTATACCCTTTGTGTCTTGAACCTTGAGTTATTTTTGAACAATTCATTTGGGGTAAAGTATATAAAACACTTCACTTGATCTTATTTTTTGAAACATGATTAGATAAGCAATTGATCTGATATCGCTAGTGGAAGTTTGAGAGTAAGCATTACAAATCTCCAAGACCTGTTGGGGGAGAAAAAGGGAATAGATTTTCAACCTTCATACCATTCTATTTTTTTGACGCCAAGAAACGAAGTGGCTCTTAAAAAATAAAGGTTCATTTGTAATAAGGTTTTGATTCCTTTGTTATCAATGACATCATGCGTATTTGATATTGTAATAATGAGCTCTCGTGAGGGAACTACTACATCAACATGTGCAAGATATGAAAGCCTCTTGACAAAAGTTCCCAATAAATATTGATTTGATATTTAACTATCAAATAAATCCAGGAGGAATACTGTTAAAATCAGCCTTAGTACTTGAGAAAATACAATATGGAACCGTGGGAGACTAAATGTTGACACGCACAAGATCATTGAATGTGATTTACTCTAAAAGAACTAAGAGCAAGTGTACTCGGGTGGTACTGGACAAGGTAGCTACACTATTTGTTGGTTAATATTCGAAGCAGTAGCATCAGATACTCCAATTGTCTTCTTCAATCAGTGCCAAAATACAAAAGAGGGAGTAGCAAATTACCTGAGGCAGGAGGCCTTTATTAACTTAGATTGAGTTAAAGTTCAATCATATTAAACACTACATGCGAAGTCATAGGCTAGAATCAACGAGTTTGTGGCTAGAAAAATGAAAAAGATGAGCGTGCAAAGCCACAATTACAAAAGATATTATTGGCAAATTACCTTGCAAGCACAATTACTTGTGCAGTAAAGTGCTTAATTCATTCCTATTGAGCTTGAGCAATATTTTGGGGAAGATGATGTAGCCGTTACTGTGACCAAGACTATAGCAGTAACGGAAGTAGCACTTAATGCACGAATTGAAGTAAATCCTTGAGGCAAGCTCCGAGTCCAACCGAGTCGTAGCAGAAGCCAAGCGAAGAAGGAGAAGATCTTTAGAATGTGCAGTTACCCACAAAAGGCTTTGCACATGGAAGATTTTTCACTTATTGTATTTTTGATAAGCATAGTTAAACAAATATAATCCTTGTTTATATATTGGTTTTCCATTTCTCGGGATTTCCGTTTAAGCCTTTTTACTTTGTTGAGAGAATCATTAACTTTTTAATAGAGTAAAATAATTTTTTTAAAGTTTATCTTTTCAAAAAGAGCGTATGGAAAAATTTGAGATGAGGGTCATTCTTTCTCAATTTTTTTAGCACTCTGGGACTCAAGGGGCCACACAATAACTAACATCTCCCACTTTACCACTTGAGACAACTTATAATACATTGATTTCTCTTTCACTATACCATGGTTTTCCAAGTTGCACCATTTATAGTTGCAAGTGAATTGTAACTTATGCCAATTATGCAGTTTTTCGCAATAAATACTTTTTTTTATGTATAACAATCATCAAGTATGTTTCTATATTAAAAACTCTAGGCATATCTCAAACCCATGTGTGTAATATGCTTTATAAAAAGATCTTCTGAGATACCTTTTGTCAAGGAGTCAGCCAACATATCACTAATTGGCATATTAGATATAAATATTTCATTTCTCTTAAGTATATCATAAACATAGTGGTATTTAACCTTTATATGTTTGCTTCTAGAACTATCAACTTTATTCTTAATAAGAGTTATTGTTGCATTGTTGTCACAATAAATGATAACTAGCTCGTTGGCTATATTCAACTTCAAATCACATATGAAGTGGCTTATTCAAACGACACTCATTGTAGTCATATTACAAGCAACATACTCAACTTCTTGTATATGTGTACACAACTCTATTTTTTGTAAGCCCAAGGAAAACTATGTCTCCAAATAAAAATATTTGGCTATAGGTTGACTTCCTGTCATCTTCACTCCTAATAATGTCAGCATACGGGTAACCTATCATTTTTAGTTCATTTGCTTGAAAAATAGTTTTAAATATTTTTTTTCATTGAAATATTTCAGTAGAATTGAAAGTTTCTCTTCAAGTCTCTACATAGTCATGCGCGAGCGTGCCAACTAGTTTATAAAAACTAGCAAAAGTGTAAATCCGACTTAGCGATTGTGGCTAAGCGGGCTCTTTTCGCTTTAGGCCTTCTTGAACCGATGCTCAAGAGTCAGCCTAAGCACTTAAGGATTCCAAATAGGTTGGTGATATTCCAAATTCACGTGAAAACAAGGTGTTGAAAAATGACAAACTAGTGTACTTAGTTTTCAAGTTCAAAATGTATAAGTTCTGAAAAACAGAAAAATCTTTTTTCATGACTTGTTTTCCAAATTATTTTGAGTGCCTTCAATACCTCCAAAAATCACTAAAATTTTGCAGGACTAAGCTTGAGATGTGAAGAATCTAGGACTCTTTTTAGATTTGAATTCGGGGTTAGGATGTTATAGAATTAATTCAATAAAATGCCTCTACTCAGACACTCAGAACTTTTTATCATAGAAATATAAAGGCTCAAAGATAAGCCTGTATCTCAGTGCTCCGAGTTCCAAATTTAGTGAATTTAGTCTTGTTGGAAAGATATGGATATCAGCTTCAATGAACTAAGAATCATTGATTTTGGATACCTACAGACAGAGTTATGGGATAAATATTCAGGTTCTAATGTAGGAAAACTGAATGGACACACAGTTTATAAAATTTTCTCTGATCTTCCACCGTTTTAATTACATGATTGTACTGCCCTAAAATTCTTGAAAATTTTATTATGAGTGGGCCTTTATGTTTAGATATAGTGTGCAAAATTTAAAAGGGATTAGAGAAGTGATTTGGAAATGAAAAATCAGACAATCAATATATGCAATAATACTGAAAATCAATTTTCAGGTTTTAGAACATACGTGATGCAAAACTCACACGAATTAAAGTGAAACAACACAACATCCCGAATTTAAATGCTGAAGGAAAATGAATTGAAATATATCTAATAGCTTAAGCATAAAGGGGATAAGAAGATATAGAGTGTTTATAGTATATATTAGGATAGAATCAATAACTCAAACACATGGTGTGCATAAAACAAAGGAAAGGGAAATTTTAGCACATCTACTTCTATTACATCATGGGAGGAGATAAAGCTCCATTAATATAACCCCTTTTCAATTGAATAATAAGAAGAGATGGAGATTTAATCAAGTTAGAGCCAGCACTTACCTGGATTCCCAAGGAAATGGCCTCCAAAGATGGTGCTTAGCCCTCACTTTCCCTCCTTTTCACTCACTTTTCTCACTCAAACCCAAAAGCCTTAATCCTAACACCCTCTTCCCTCTCTAAGTCTCTCCCTAGCATCTTATGCTCTCACTCAAGCAGCCCAAAGTGCAGCAATCTCTCAAAGAACTCCAAGATATTTTAAGATGTAGAACCCGCCTCTATTTATAGGCCAAGAGAGGGCCTTTCTAGGCCCTTCCTTGGGAAGGGCAGCCCAAGATCCAATTCTTCATGGTCTTTACATGGAAGAGAGAGGGGAGTGGTATCCTTTTGGTAAGCCATGGACCAGCCCCATGTGGGCTGGTTGTGGACTTGATTGGGTGTACCTAGTCATGGCCGGCCAGGTGCTTGAGCCCTTACTTCCAATCGGTTGGTCCTTGCTTCTTCAAGTGGCTTGCATTTATTGATTCCTTCACTTGATCAAGGCTAGGTAGGAAGGTGATTTGATAAATTTTGGCCCAAGGATATAGGATGAATAAGGCTAGAAAAATCTAATATTGGTTAAATTAAAAACATTCGGTTCAATCAAGGCTTATGTTTAATTCAAGCTACTCATGTCTAGCACTAGGTTTAATCGGGATGGGTTTTGATAAGGCCGTCCACTTTTAATTTGATCTTGAGTGAGGATATTGTTTTGACTTGATCTCCACCCTTGATTTCCTGCTTACCCTTCGCGAAATCTTTCCTGCCTCGAAGCGGGCCCCACCTGTCAACCTCCTTTACTCCAATCCTCTGGGCTTTACACTTTTAACTTTATTTTGAAACCTTTTAAAATCTTTATTTTAAAGACTTTAAAATTTTCGTTTTAAAGCTAAAAGATTTAAAACAAGTCAGCTTTCAAATTTTAGAGTATTTTCAAAAAAAAATTATTTACAGTGTTAATCTTTTTCAACTATCCAATACTTTCAACCAAAATTACTTTGATATCTACTCACAAGACAAAACAACATAGTTGATATCTGGTCTTATATATAACATAACATACATCAAGCTACCTACAACTTGTGCATTAGGAACTTTACGCTTGTTTTATCCCTCACCGAGATAATCAACCTTACTCAGTTTGACCCCTTTGATAACAAGTGTAATTGTAGGTTTACAATCACCCATTCTAAATTTTTTGTGGATATATTAATATATATCTTGACTTAAACATAAAAGTTTAGATTCTCTATTGCGAGAAATCTTTATACCCAGAATATAAGAAGACTCTCCCATATTCTTCATTTCGAACTTTCAGTTTAATAATGATTTGGTTTTGACAATTATATCATTATCATTTCTAGTCAACAATATATCATCTAAATATAAAGATAGAATGACAAAGTATCTCCTACTGTTCCAAATATATACACATTGATGAAGTTCATTAATTACAAACCCAAGTTCTAAAATAATATTTTAAAAAGTTAAATATCATTGACGAGGTGACTATTTAAGGTCATATATGAATTTTTTCAACCTATATACTTTACCTTCAGGGCATTTAATAACATACCCTTTTAGTTATTTTATATAAATGATTTCATCTAAATCACGGTTTAGAAAGAATTTTTATATCTAATTAATGTAAATCTAAATCATAATATGTAAAATTAGGAAGAATAATCCTAATAGATACAAATTTTGCAATGGGACAATTTGCCTCCACATAGTTTATTCCCTCCTTTCGAGAAGATCCCTTTGCAATTATCCTCGCCAAAAATTTGTCGATTATTCTATCGACTTTATATTTTCTTAAGAATCCATTTAAGCCTACGACTTTTCTTTCTTTTGGTAATTTATCATTTTTCATACTTTGTTTTTCTCAATGGATTCAATTTCTTCATTGAATGTTTTTTACTAGTTTGTTAATTCTAATAAGTTAATAGTCTGTTGATACGTCATGCTAGCAACTAACTCATTTAAATATATAGAATTATATACTTTCTCTACAAGGTAAGTGTGATAATATTGTAAGTAGGAAGTGTGAAGTTTCAATTTGTTTAAGAAAAATATTTGAATCGGAATCTATGGGTTTAAATGATAAAGATTTCAAGGATACCATTCTTATCTTCTAAGAATTCAACATCTTTACTATATATTAAATTATGGTTTTTATAAAAAATCTATATCTCTTAAAACCTTTAGGATATCCAATAAAAATATGCCTCAAGGACATATTGTATAGCTTATCATTATACTGACAAGGATCTTTACATGCACGATAGATCTACACCTCATAAGATTACTCAAATCTGATTTTCTTTTAAACTACACTACATATGGTGTAGATAATACATCTGTATTTAATATATACATGGTTGTAGTTATTGCTTCTCCTAAAAATACTTGAAAAAGAGAAGCTTCTATTAACATAGATCTAGTCATATTCAATAAGATTTTATTAAATTTTTCTACTATACCGTTTTATTGAGGTATCGTAGGTATGGTATTATGTTTAGAGATACCAAATTTTTTACAATATTCAAGAAATTTGTAAATATGCATATCTCAATTAATCATCAATTAAGGTTATAAAATAAATATTTACATGATGAGATCTTATTTTAAATGATCTATATATATATGTGAATAATTTTTAATAGGATTATTATGTGAATAATCTAAGTTCTATATCTAGTTGCCGAATCATCACCATGAAATCTGCAAAAAAGAAAAGTTGTCTTTGTTTCTTTGTCATCTACGCATTAACACTTAGCCCTCTCTCCTTGCATTTTTTTCAACCAATAGAAGCCATGGGAAGTTGTGTCTTTTCTTCTTCTTTTTCTTTTAGTTACAATGGGGAGGCCAAAGCCAGGTATGAAAATGCAACCCTAATTGAGATGGCCTCATTTTCTCAATCAAAATAGTAGACCCCTTGGGCTCAAACTAGATATGCACGGTTCTGGTTTTCCCTGGACCATGAACTGGAACCGAACCAAATCCAGGCCTGTTCTGGTTACGGTTTGTAACTGTCAGTTCTAATTTGACATAAAAGCCGCATAAAACAAAAAAAATAGGAAAAAAAATAGTAAAGATGGCAACAACCAACGGTTTAAACTATGGGTTTGTTTCCGTTCGGGTTCTGGTTTCATAGGAGGAACTGTAACTGAACCATGCACCGAACAGGTTCGGTTTACTTCCAATTTGAACCGTCAATCTGGTTAGAATGGAGCATGTCTACTCAAAACGTTCTTGTTTATCGTTGGGATTATAAAGTTCTTTGAATACCCCTTTTGAGGCCACTTCCTTTCCCAAAATATGCCTTTAGGAAGATAATATTGCCTCATTGGATTTTTGTATATCAATTTCATTTAATATTCCAAAAAATTGACAAGCTTCTTTACCAAAACCAATCAAATCAGAAAAAAATGATAGGCCTTTTTGTGTTTGGAATATTTTAATTATTTCAATAAAACAATTTGCTTGAACCAGGTCGCTTGTCGTTCAGCTTGTTCTTAGCTCGCTTATGTTAGGTTGTATCGCATGACGTCGAGCAGGTACTAATAGCACCCACACATGATTCACATGGCATATGGATTAGGGGTTGGGCTGCCACACTTGATTTGAATGTGATTTGGTTTGAAATAGTTAGGATCCTGGATCTGTCTAGAGTCACCAGGATCATGGTATGAGTAGTAGATTTGAATTTAGATCTAGATTAGTTGGGATCCGTATTAGTGTCATGGCATCACATTTGACTTGCCCATATAAGTGTTCTTTAGTCATTAGTGTCATCCACATGATTAGGCCTTTTGTGCATTTTGGTCCCTAGAGTATACAAGGGTATTGCTTTTTTTTATATTGTGGAGAAAATTCTGCCCATGTAAGGGATTACCCTTGCATTGCCGGTCCTAAGCCCGGATATAGTAGGAGGGTTGTGTTAGGATTTCGACAGCCAGCGTAAAACTTCGTCGGATTTTATAACATGGATTACAAAAATTATGAGCATTGCTTTGGTGCGTCCCCGCCTAGTGACGTATTGCAGAGCCTGAATGCAGTAATAAGTAAGCAAGGGTCACTACATTTTCATCCGAATATAGTGAATCAATTGCAGAGAGGGTTCCCACATCATGGACGGGTGTGGGTAAAGAAGTTAGTCCCGCTACATTGTCGCCCTAATGTAGTGAATAATTTACAAAGAGGGTCTCCACATTTTGATTATGGATGGATGCAAGGGGTAAGGAAGCTAGTCCTAGATAATAAGATTCGTATTGGTTCTTGGAATATCGGAATATTATTCGGTAAGCTGATGAAGGTGGTAGATATTATAATTCGAAGAAATATCCATATTCTATGTTTAGAAGAGACAAAATGGGTTGGAGAAAAAGCAAAGGAGATAGAGGATATAGGTTTTAAATTATAGTACTCAGGTCCAAATTATGACATTGAAATTAGTGTTAGGAGCAGAGGTTTTGAATATAGTTTGTACTTACGCACTCAAAGTAAGACTAGAAGATAGTATAAAGACAACTTTTTGAGAAGAGTTAGATAAGGTGATTCAAAAGATTCCACAAAGGGAAATGATTTGTTTAGGAGGAGACTTAAATGGACATGTCGGTAAAGAGACATTAGGATATC
Source organism: Brasenia schreberi (assembly GCA_036023115.1). Classification (NCBI taxonomy): domain Eukaryota; kingdom Viridiplantae; phylum Streptophyta; class Magnoliopsida; order Nymphaeales; family Cabombaceae; genus Brasenia; species Brasenia schreberi. The sequence continues at coordinate 17,122,606 of JAYKKT010000058.1, read as the reverse complement.
AAGGTATTCATGGAAACTTTGGTTTTGGGGATATAAATGAGGAAGGTAGGGAGATTTTAAATTTTGCTATGGCATTTGATCTCTTTATAGTAAATACAATCTTCAACAAACGAGATGAACATTTAATTACTTATAAGAGTGGCTTATCACAAACACAAATTGATTACTTTATTTGTAGAAAAACAGATAGAGCGTGTTGTAAAGATTGTAAGGTAATTCTAGGAGAAAGCTTAACCACCCAACATTGACTTTTAGTTATGGATTTACAAATAAAAAAATGGACAAAGAAGAAAAGAGTGCATCGAGCTATTCGGACTAAATGGTGGAACCTCAAAAGCAAGAAAGAAGATATATTTAAACAAAAAGTCCCTCAAGGAGATGTTTGGAATTATGTTGGTACACCCTGTGACATGTGGAACAATATGGCTATACATATTAGGAAAGTGGTGAAAGATGTGTTAGGTGTATCTAAGGGAGGTGTATCGGCAGAAAAAGAAGCTTGGTGGTGGAGTGAAATAGTGCAAAATAAAATTAAGGCAAAGAGGGCATGTTACAAATTACATTATGCTAAGAAAACTAGTGAAACTTTAGAAGCAAAGAAGAAGCGAAAAAGGTCGTGAGTGAAGCAAAAGCTAAAATTTGAGAGGATTTATATAAAAAACTCAACTCAAAAGAGGGTGAAAGAGATATTTTTAGGATAGCTAGGGCTAGAGATAAGAAAACTAAAGATCTTAATTATGTTAGATGCATCAAGGACGAGGATGAAAACATTCTAGTGGCAAATGATGATATAAGAAATAAATGAAAAAAATATTTTTATAAGTTTTTTAATGAAAATAAAGATGTTAGTATTAGCTTAGGAGATTTAGTTAAATCAGAAAAGAATATAAACCACAATTTCTACCGACGTATTCAAAAGAATGAAGTCAAAGAGGCTCTTAAACATATGAAGGGTGGTAAATCGGTAGGACCAGATAATATTCCTATAGAAGTTTGGAAAATACTAGGAGAAATAGGAATCACTTGGCTCATAAGACTATTTAATGAAATATGGAAAAACCAAAAGATGCCCGAAGAATAGAGAGCAAGTATACTTATACCTATATATAAGAGCAAGGGAGACATTCAAAATTATGTGAATTATCGAGGTATCAAGTTAATGAGCCATACTATGAAATTGTGGGAAAGAATTATCGAACGTAGGTTAAGACAAGTATCAAGTACAATAGATAACCAATTTGGATTCATGTCAGGCAGATTTACTGTTGAAGCGATTCATCTTTTCATACGTCTTATGGAACATTTTAGAGTAAAAAAGAAAGACCTTCACATGATATTTATTGATCTAGAAAAAGCTTATGATAGAGTACTGAGGCAGGTTCTTTGGAGAACTTTCGAAAAAAGAGGTATCCCATTGACATACATTAACCTTATAAGAGACATGTATGATGGTGCAAAAACATGTGTGAGGACTCATGAAGGAATGACAAACTTCTTTGAAGTTAATATTGGGTTACATTAAGGATCAACTTTATGTCCATACTTATTTATAATGGTGATTGATGAGTTAACAAAACATATTCAAGATGAAGTACCTTGGTGTATGTTATTTGCATATGACATTGTATTAGTGGAGGAGTCTAAGGAAAAGGTTAATAGAAAATTGGAACTATGGAGAGAAACATTAGAAAGCAAAGGCTTCCGACTTAGTAGAACAAAGACAGAATATATGAAATGTAAGTTTGATGATTTGTTTACCTCAGAAGACATAAAAATTAAAATTGGCACACATTGCATCCCCAAAAAAGGAAAGTTTTAAATACCTAGGGTCAATTTTTAAAAGTGATGGAAGAATTGATGGAGATGTTACGCATAGAATTAATGCTAGTTGGTTAAAATGGAGAGGAGCATCAGGAGGTATTCTTTGTGATAAGAAGATACCATTAAAGTTAAAAGGTAAATATTATAGAGCAGCAATTAGGCCTGCTATGTTTTATGGTTCTGAGTGTTGGGCAGTTAATCATGAACATGTACAAAAGATGTCCGTGACAGAAATGAAGATGTTGAGATGGATGAGTGGTCATACAAGAAAAGACCGTATACATAATGAGGTTATTAGAAACAAATTAGGAGTGACACCAACAGAGGATAAAATGAGAGAATATCGTTTAAGATGGTTTGGACATATAGAACGAAGATCAAAAGAAGAACCTATAAGAAGGTATGAAAAACTAAATTTGGAAAGTATTAAAAGAGCTAGAGGATGACCACAAAAGTGTTGAAAAGAAACAATACAGAATGATCTAGCTTATTGTGAGTTAACTGCTAACATGGCACACGATAGGGATATGTGGAAACAAAGAATCCATGTAGCCGACCCCGTTTAGTATGGGAAAAGGCTTAGTAGTTGTTGTTGTTGTTGTTGTTGGAGAAAATTCTGCCATAATCGACATTTGATTTTCTCCTACTTTTTATTGATATCGAGAGAACCAGCTGCGAGGGAGACTAGCTCGATTTTTGTGCGTGTGTTTTTAAGCTGGTTATTCGAAAAGCGATTGAGCAATACTATCGGATTGAGCCGATGTGATTTTTGAAATTGCCAGAGCTCGGTTTGTGGTTCATTAAATTATGTGAGCTGACATGAACATGGTGTATTCAGCTTGATTTGGCTTGTGTAAGTGCGTTAAATGGCATTTTCCAAAGTTCACCTAAACCATGATCCCAAGGTAATTAATTATATTAAGATATTTGAGGTAAATAAAGAGTTTCTTTTGTTTTTACTTTTTTCGTAGAGAAAGACTTGGGTAAATGCTTATTTGCGATATTTAATGAAATATCTCCCCCAACTTGATTCAACTGGGCCTATGAAAGGACAATAAACTGTATGTGAACATGTTCGACAAAAGCTATTCAGGAAACCACTAGCTCTGCTCGTTCATATAGAATCCAGCACCAATGGACGGTTGTTCAATGTGTTTCAATCTCCTTTCTGGAATCACAACCAGTAGATTTAAAGCATCACAAGTACTTGGGTAATATAATATAAATTGCATTATCTACAGTATAGAATATATCTTTTTATTAATATAAACATAACTGGCCCGGCGGTTCCAACTGGGCCAGGAACCTCTTGGACCCAGAACTGGTGAAACCGGGCCCAAAACCAGTTTCACCCTTTATCAAACCAGAATCTCTGGTTCCAGTATTTTTAAATTTCTTTTCTTATACTCAGATCGTAACCAGCGGTTCCAAAACCATATCTGGCCCTAGACCGGTTCAGTTACGGTTCCAGGTTCCAGACGAACCAGAACCGAACATGACTACAAATATATATATATATATATATATATATATATATATATATACATATATACATATATATGTATATATATATATGTATATATGTATATACATATATATGTATATATGTATATATATATATGTATATATGTATATATGTATATATATATATGTATATACATATGTATGTATATGTATACATATACATATATATACATATGTATGTATATGTATATATATATATATATATACATATATATATATATATATATATATATATATACATATATATACATATACATATATATATATACATATATATATATATACATATACATATATATACATATGTATATATATATATATATGTATATATATATATATATATATATAGAGAGAGAGAGAGAGAGAGAGAGTATGAGAACCAGACCCAAGTTTTTTGTTGGGTTACTTTTGCACAAGCCGGCCCCAACCCTGGGTCCCTAACCCCTGACTTGGACAGAGAGTTGTTGTTATCAGGATGGGTCCAAAATTGCCACTTTTATGAAAAGAGATTGGGATAAAAAGATGCTTAGTTTAGAATTATCACATCTAGCAACCGATATCCTTACAATGTCTAAGCATTCTCGTATGCATAATCTTGGACATTCCTTTTCTTTTACCCGCAGTTTCTTGATCTGGCCAGTAATTGTGTACAAGACTAATTAATTCCTATTATATTAGACAATTTCCTTTTCAAATATTAACAATATAAAATCATTTTAGGAAGATCACATCTAAAATTTGCCACCATTAATCCATTGTGGGCTCATGAACGAAATTGTTATTTTAACATCTACTGTTTAATGGTAAGCCTTCTATCATGAGATGGCCCCGTTGTCTCGGCAAAAAGTAGATGTCGCTATGGATCAGTTCTGTTCGTCCCTGGTTCGTTCATGTTCAGTTCCTTGAAGGATACAGCTGAACATGGCATGGTCAGCTGGTGACATGACATCTTCTAATTTTTTAGATGAACCATGCGACCAAGTAATCTCATTAGGGTATTTAAAGTAATTGCATGGATAATTTTTCCACGAGTATAAGCACATCATATGTACATGGTATGGTCAGCGCAACTCTAAGCACATCATATGTACAACTCTTGGATCCTCTTATCTTTGGAATGACAAACCGCTTGGAGTCTCTCATCTTCTTACTCGTTCATTGGTTATAATTGCTTTGTTCATGTCCTAAGTGAAGAATTATGCCAGAATATATTCTTTATGAAGAATTAAATAGATCTTGCACAAATGGCAACAGCTCGCCGTGCTAAGGTGTCAACTCATGATTACGACAATGAATTCGATACCAGGGGCATGCATCTTGCTCGCTTCTCCACTGTACAAAAAAGAGAGAGTCGATCTTGACATATTGACTACACTACCATAGACGATGGTGAGATGTATCTTTTTTGCAGGTTGTTGTCGTCACAAGTAACAACTTAACTTGAACGGAAAAATATGTAAATCGACTATAATGAAATGGGGTTATGAGTTTATCAGAGAACTCTAATCCTCATTCTCAAATAGAAGAAGAGTAGATAATAAGGCTTTAGGTAAAAGAATGGATCCTAAGGAATTTACCAATGCGTAGCCCGATTGCTGATAATATTGCATGGGATGGTAAAGCACTCGGTGTTCTCGATAAGACATTGAGGGAACTATGTTATTGCTACTCCTAGGTAGATACAGTAAAGAAAAGGTAAGGAAAGAAAACTTATTGTGTCATTGATACCTTTTTCTTAGTTATAAGTGTTATTTACATACTTTCATCGAAACAACAAAGCACGTACCGATTTTCTCGGATCTGACTCTCTATAACTCCCTACTTATGTATTTATGTCACTTTTTTTCCATCACAACGACTAGAATGTTCTAACTGCCCCATGATCTATATTTTAAGACTAGCTCAAGGTAATGGCTCCATGCCTACACATTTGGGTTCTCGATCTCTTGATAGCCTAGTGTCTCTTCCTTGGAGAATCTTGACCTTCTACCATGTGTCTTCCAACTCTTTTTGGCATCAACACATACTCCCTACGACTCCATGCTTCCAATCATCAAGGATATAAGTCGTACTCAAATTGATTTCATACTTAAAATGATACTATTGGTCATATACTTCTTCATGTTTATGCCATAAGTGGTCTCTATTGTCCTAAACTTCATTCTTTAGGTTATTTTTTTTTGTTTCTCCTTCTTCAATAAGAATTTATCCTATAGTGGATTCTTGAAAGCTCATGCACATCATTCGGGAGAAGTAACTCAGGACAAATATGTCCAAATGGTGTAGTGATTGCAAAGGAATATCATGTCAATTGTTTAAGCTCTATTTTTTGAGTACTCTTTTATTTTTTATTATTTTTCTTAAGTACTCTCTTCTTGGGTATATGCACTTTCATTTTCCAACTTGTATAATACATGCAATACCTTCCATGGTCTATATTAGTTCTTCGAGTGTTGTATATATCTTTATTTTATCCAATGAACCCTCTTTCTCTCCTATGCATTGTCTTGCTAACCTCAAACAAGAGTTCTTTTTAAGTAGGGTTCTATTGAAAATCCAATCCCAACCTGAGGCATTATCAATATGTCACAATAAAGTACTCCATTTAGAGTTTGATAATAATTTGGACTTCCATCTGTTAAGTTTTGGGACTTGTAGATGTCGAAAAGACCATTTAGGTTCATTCACTTCCTATAGAGTGACAATGATTCTTGTGCTCTCGAGATTTGTTTAACGACGTTGGTGTGTCATCCTCTTTCACCAACCCAACAATAATAACAAGGTATTTCTCTCAATGTTTGGTTCATCAATTTGGACTTATCCAATGAATCACGGGCTCTATCTATCTAGCCAATGTATTTGTAGGTGACATAACAAGCAGAACTCCTTATAGCTTAATGATCCCTTGTCAATGACCTCAAGCTCGACCAAGACAACTACAACTGCAACTTAAACAACTCTTTGAGTGGAACTCCAAGCCTTTGCTTCAACGACGATAATTTTCATGACCCCTTAAGAGGAAAACTGTACCTCTAATTAGACTACGGCAACCTGCGCAACCCATCAAGAGGAACCCTAAACTTTTGTCTCAACCTTAACTATTGCAACTGAGAAGGCTTTTAAAGATAGAAAAACTCAAGTTGAGACTCTTGTAGTTCCAGGACTAGAGGAAACTTCTGTACCTATCTCCATCATCATCTTACAATCTCACTCAACCGAAGCACCCAAACTGAAATCGACCATCACGATGGGTGTTGCCGACACTGTGATTTTGGATGATGATGTCATCATGCTTATAGAATAAATTGTGCTTCGGGCATCCTCAAGAATCAAAACTGATGTAGAGTTCATCATGACTATACTCAATATAAGGATCTTGAAGAAAGGATGGGACTTCTCTTTTTTATACTTTTCATAAGTTAGCTACCAACCTAAATGTACCTCACTAGGCTTGATAAGTTTTCTTGGATCTCCAAATGATCATCAACTATCAATTATTAAGGATCTCTTCAAACCCTCAATACATATTAGGTTGAACTATATTGCATAGCAACGATCTCAATCAAGGATATCTCTTGGTAGGTTTCAACCTCATACTATTAGCTTACATAAAAGCATGGATCGATGCCGAAAATCTTGCGGATGAATTGCTTACTTGGATGTGACATTTTCTCTTTTTCATAAGAAGTTGTTTTCCTCACTATACAACTCACCTCCGTCAACAAAGATATATTGGAATAAAACTTGGATCATCCTTTTGATTAGGTTAATTAAACTCTCTCTTCCTCCAATGGGTGATAAAATTGCGAGAATGAAAAGAGACTTGATTTGCATCCCAAGCGGCTTGACATACCCCTTATATAAGCAACTTTTAACCATCGGAAGCGATCTCTAATAGCTTGGAGATAACTATCTATGAACAACTCTATGTAATGGTCATAAGTCAACCATATCATAAGTCAATCATCACATACTTAATTGACATAATTTAATCTCCATTAGGACTTTAGGCATGACTATCGGATACACCTAAGGTGAATATAATAGAATCTCTAATGTTTTGATATTAGCTATAAAAGGATCTTTTTATGCATCAATGATCTCAACCGCTTCATCGATACAAAACATCAATTTGTTGTGTAATGTTGATGGCACATAATAGTTTGAATATATTCAATCTCTTTCGAGCAAGAAGGAATAACCGAAACCAACATCAATCACAAAGAAAAGGAAACTTAAAATTCTTAAACCCATAGTGAGTTTAATGGCCATTACCCTCATTACGACCACAGTTCCTCTTAGAAATCAAACATCTTGAGATTCATCGGAATTAGATAAGGAGCTGTCCTCTTGATCTATTACAAGAGATTATGCAATATCATGTTCTGCATTGCACTATATCAACAAACACCCAAACTTAAAGGATTGTCATTTACTGCCACCATTATGTATAATGGCCAAAGATGTCATGCAACAACTTCAAGTGGTTTCTCAAACACTATTGTTACATCAATGTTACTAACCAAAGTTATCCAATCGAGTTTGTTTGCGAGAAAATCATTATTTTCAATAGGTCAGAGATCCCCTATCAAGGAAAACTTGGTGGCAAAAGGGTGATTAGCCATCACTGAAGCCTTCATTGGATATGTATGTCTCATTCAAAAAGTGATCATCTTGGGCAACTTCTTCTAACTCTTGCTAATTGACAATTAAAACTTGTGGAGCCTTGTCTTGATTGACTCCATATTATTTGAATTCACCACAATTGTTATGGAACTAGAAAACTTGTATGGATCTGGCCTCGATTCAAAAACATGTTATACCTTAAAATCCACAATGGATGTCTCTGCTCATTGGATTCCTTCACACAATCAGCTAAGTACGACTTTGACCCATTCTTCCAAATCTTCAAGAAAAAAATATAGACATCTCTTGGACTTAATATCTTAAATATCCGCTTCTTGCTCAACCAACCTTGTATGACCCTCTTTTAGAGAACTTTGTGGCTCAGATGGGAGTTCATCATCTGCAATAGGATAAAATGTACCTGGCTTGGTATTTGATGGTTTCTTCTTTGTCTTTATGGATAATCATGGTTTGATTCTTGATAAGTCTAATATGACTCGAGAGTGATCATTTGAGAGATGCCCCATTCGACCATTGGGAATTCCATCAAAGTCCAACCTCCTACATTGAGCCTTTCTTTGTTGAACCCACCATTTCTATGCACGTATGGTCGACCAATGATGAGACCAAGGCCACTTATTCAACTAAGAGTTTTGTAACCACTACTCAACTTTTGACAAATCAGTACAAGACTTAAATCATTTGACCTCGTAAAGGAGAATAGCTTCTCTCCTCCTAAGATATGCAACGAAGTCAAACCATTTTGTACTCAAAACTCAACAACCTTAGGTGGGTGCTGTCGATGATGATGAGGCGTCTATAATAATATGAATAACCTTGTGGCCATAAATAGGACTTACAATTGTGTCATGATTCATGTGGGTAAAACTCATACTATTCTCAAAGGCCCTCCAAGTTGGATAGGTTGTAAGGTGATACAATATCCAAATTAGTTTCTCGTTCTTCCACCTCATACATTCTTGCTTGTTGAAACGCATCCAGGATATTTAGAATGTACTCAATCTCTATTGTTCAGTCAACCAAGTAGACCATAGTTGGGGATAACATGTCATACCAAACCATTCTTAACTTTTGCATGCAAGCAATTATATGCCAAGGCCACATATTGGGCCTTAGTGAACTTCATCCAACATTGTTTGACCAATTCATGAACTTTCTTAAAGAATACCTTGACATATTCCTAACTTTGTAATTAAGGTTCATCAAGTCTATAGGAATTGGTTTAGAATAATCTTGTTATAATGCTTAAGGAATGCCTTCTATGTTTCGTCCCAAGTCTTGATCGATCTAGACTTTAACATCATATACCAAGTATATATGTGACTTGTGAGATATGATACGAAGGGCTTGAGTATGTGAAAGTCATTGTTGCCTAATTCCCCATATTTGAGAGTAAATCTAGCCAAATGCTCCTCTAGATATTTACCATCTTGTCTTAAAAGATGGTAAACTTAGCTTTAAAACCTCTCAACATAGGTACAAGCCTATCAACCCATTCAACATATGGCTTAAAATCGACTTCAGTATCAAATGCATGAGCCTTAAACCTGGATGCATTCCAAACTAAATCGGTGACTCCATCACGGTTCATTGGTGTGTCCTCCAACTCCTGATTCAAAATTTGATTATCGAATGGTTGATGTCGATGATGTAATGGTGGAAGTGGTATTTGATAGGGTTGAAAGTGATGCACCTTGGGTTGGTACGCCGATGGTTGTGGGGAAATAGGTGACACAAAGTCTATTGGCTATGTAGATGGTGAGAAATACACCCATAGTTACAACTTACAGGTATTATTTATAGACTTTCATCAAAACAATAGAGCATGTATCGATCTTATTAGACGTGACTCCCTATAACTCCTACTTTTGTATTAGTCACCCTTTTTGCCACCACACCAAATAGAACATGCTAATTGGCCCCATAATCTGTATTTTAATATCAGTTCACGATAATGGCCCACTTTACACATACGAATTCTCGACTCCTCGAGAGCAAGGTGTCTCTTTCTTTGAGAATCTTAACCTTCTGCAATGTATCATTCGTCTCTTTTTAATGTCAATACATGCAAAACAAAAGTTGAAGAGTGGAACAATTTCCATCACAAAAAGTAATCAAAATGAGAGATTTGGAATGAAACAATTGGCCTATTTGTCTCCAATGTGAGACAATAGAATCTAACTTAAGGGTTCATTTGATCAGGTGCTATTAAAGTTGATCACAAGAGAAGAGAACATAGATAGAGTATTCTGGTAGTGATGAGGTCGCCTGTTATTTGTACTTTTGATATGTGCAAAGCCAAATATCATGCAATTGTATCATCATCTTCTTGACACAACAAGCTGAGTTGAGTATGGAAAAATTGTGGAAGGTTCATTGAATGGCTTGGTTCCCCCTATTTATATAATAGGAATTACTATTTGCACACACTTTTTACTATCCACACACTCCTTTTCATCAAAAATACTGAAATTATCCTTCACCATTTTCTCTCTCCTCTCACCCAATTCCTGCAAGTATTTCTCTCACCAGATCTCTTTATTTCAGTAACCAACATTTTATTCTTTTTAGTGTTGTTGTATTCTTTATAGCTTAACAACGTATATTCTTATGAATCTTACCGAAAAAAGAAAAAAGAAAGAAAGAAGAATCAAAATAAAAAATAAAAAATAGCAAGAAAAGAAAAAAGAATATAAACAATAAGAATAAAGAACGAAAGAACAAGAAGAAAATAAAGAAACATACGAGCATATTTTTATAAACATCATGTGAAATAAGAAGAAATGTAGCTCAACCATGTCTTTCAAGTAGGAGAGATGCGGCTCAATCAAAATAAAAAAAATAAAAAAATAGCAAGAAAAGAAAAAGAATATGAACAATAAGAATAAAGAATGAAAGAACAAGAAGAAAATAAAGAAACATACGAGCATATTTTTATAAACATCATGTGAAATAAGAAGAAATATAGCTCAACCACGTCTTTCAAGTAGGAGAGATGTGGCTCAGCTGCATCCCCTACCAAGAGAGGGATGCATTTGAGCCACGTCTCTTACCAACACAGAGACATAGTTGGGATGGGTCTCTCTCATTAAGGAGACACGCATGTGTTGGCTTGAGTCGGAAACTTGACATCATTTTTCATTTTGATTACGATCATAAACAAAATCAATGCATCAAATAAATGATAAAAATACATCACATCAATGAAATACCCTATCAAATCACTAAAACTCTTTTCAAATCTGCCTCCTTTTCTCTTTTTCTCTTCTTTTTTCAATCCTATCAAACGCATTATAGGTATGTGGATGGTTCAATATCATGCATTGGATTAAGCTTTGAGCGGTGAGAATATGTAGAGAGTTCCAAACGGCCAGGAGTATTGGGGTATTTTTAGATTTTAGTAGGGGTAAAATTGGATGATGGTAAAAAAGATTGTGCACGTATCAATTTTGTTATATAATATGTACGTACTTAAACTTTTGGATTATAATGTAACTGGTAGTGGGTCTGTCTAACCTTTCGTGGAAAAGCACTCAACTCCAACCCCTTTTACCTTCCTTTTTTCTACAGGAAAGAGAGATTTCCATTGGGTCCCTCAAATAAACCAAGATATCGTTAGTTGTTATATCCCTTTGGAGAGAATGTTCTCTTGTCATTTTCAATTCCTCAAGTAGAAATGTCTTAACAGTGGGATCAACATTGACTACTTATTCACTAAAACGCAGAGAGCTTTTTTATTTAAGATGGGTGGATCTAACTCAAGTTGATTTTATTAATCCATACATATTTTGAACTAGATCTTCTTCTCCTTGTTCTCCCTCCCTATTTGCCACATTGGCCAACATATGGGATAGTGGTAGGAGTGCTTCCGAGCACCTCACACAGGTGATGGGGTTCCTTGTAGTGTAAATGGGAAAAGTGTATACAAAACCAGCTTGGTTTGCAAATAAAAATGTCTATCTACATTGAGTTTAATGATGTACACCTTCAGCTCAAAGAGTTTTTTTTGTGTGCTCATTATGGACCATGAGTCAAAGTCTGGAAAGGTTAAGAGCGGGTGAACATATATATATAGGAAAACTTATGTATGGTAGCACATTTAATGTTAACAAATTCAAATAAATCTCAACCAAATTTAAGTTTTAAGTAAAAGTACTCATATGAATAAAGTCTGCCTATAAAAAGTATAAGTACTTTTTATTTTTTAGATTTAAATTTTAACCATGTATAGTCAAGTATGTTAGCATATACCAATTTCTCTCTCTCTCTATATATACATATATTATAGGCATGGAGGATGACATCAAAGAGGACCTAGTGATTATATATATATATATATATATATAGAGAGAGAGAGAGAGAGAGAGATGTACACTCAAGCTCAATGAACTATTTTATTGGGAAGAAAATAACCTAAAGTACCTTTATCGTCCTTCTCAATAATAAATGACCTTAAGAGAAAATGAATGACACATCCAAATGGTTGAACTGTGGCAACCTCTGGTTATATTCATTAAGGGAGAAAGAAAAAATAAAAATCATTAAATGATCAAATGCAATTCTTTTCAGAAAATATTATAGAATCATAATGTAAATTGGAACTGCTTGCTCTAAAATAATTTTTCTTGACATTCTTTAAAAAAAAGACTAAAGTTCTTATATTATTTATGCATAGCAACAAAGGAAAATGACCTTGGTTGCCCTCAAGTTTGGCCTATTCTTTAAAATCATATAATCCTGCACATATCTGAAGCCATGGTATATGACGGTTTCCTTGGTCTTGTGTATCATTGTATGATTCAGTCCTCCTAGCAAGAAATAGATCTTCTCCAACGGCGAAGTGGTAAGGGAATATAATAACCGCAAAATTAGCCGGCTTGGGGTATATAATTGATATCTCAGGTCGCTTACGGAAAATCATTTCCGTTGCTTCAGTCCTGTTGTGCCCTCTCCCTCTCCCTCGCTGAAGCTGTCTTGCAGCACTTGCAAGAGAGAGTTCTGCCTTTGGAGGAACCCTAACCAGAGGAAGAAAAGGAAACCTTCGGGAGCGAGCAGCCCTAAACCCTAGACATGGGAGGGCGCTCCGACGATGGCGGATCGGAGGCTTTACAGAATCTCGTCTCCGGCTCGCTCACGCCGTCCATAACGCGTCTGTCTGGTGCCTCCCGCTCTCTTCCTTCCGATCGAGACTATCATTTCTATCGCCATTTCAAGGAGTTCGGTAACCCCGTCAAGGAGCTCTCCCGGACGTCGGCCGACCTGCTTACCGAGATCGCTGCGTCGCCACCCCTATGGATCGGGCGGTCACCGGTCTCGGCCTTCCCGGACGATCCAGACGACGCCTATGATTGGCTCGTGGACATCCAGGACGAGGTCTTCGAGCGTCTTGACGCCTCCCTCGATGACTTCTGGAGGACGAAGAAGAAGGCCGGTGACAGAGAGAGGCAAGAATTTGAGGAAGGGTTCCGGACGGCTTGCGGAAAGAAGAAGAAGAAGAAGACGTCGGGAATAGACAAATCAGGGCCTCCTGTTTCGGCCGGCGAGTCGGCGGCAGTGAAGGCGCCAGCACAGCGTGCGCGGATGCCGTTTCATATCGCGAGCATTCCTCGCCCGCAGGACGAATTTAATATTTGGGTGGATAATTCCAACCAGCCATTCAAGCACGTATTGTTGGAGATATGTGACGATGGGTCGACTTACGTGCATCCGTTGGTATGATACTCTGCCTATTGTTTGCTATTGAACATATTTGTTTTTTATTTTGTTTGCTCTTGTGAGCGAAACAAATTTATAAAGTAGGTTATGGTGGGTATTTCTTTATGATCCCCTGTAAGTTTGCCAGTGATTATTTCTTGTAGATGAATTTTATTGAGCATTACTGCTTATTGTTTTTCCATTGTTGGTACTCAGTCTATGAAATATGGTTATTGCCGTTTATTGCGTTGTGGTTTCTGTTGTCTGTCGTAAAGTGGCTTGATTCACCTGTTCACATTTGCAGCGGAAATACTCGGAACTGGACTTTGTTGACGGAAACGTTCAAGATATCAAGCCAGTATCGCCACTTCCTTTGGAGGAAACACCATTTACTCTTGTTGAGGATCTCCATGCCTTAAAAGTTTTGGCTGCTAATCTACGGGATGCTAATGAGTTTGCGGTAAGGGCTATCTATAAGCTTGCCTAATAAATTCTCCACCCAGGAAGTGAGCTTTATTTTCTTTTCACTGTGCTGTAAAAGCTTAATTTTACATGATATTGGTAGCTATCGAGTGAAACGAATTTGGGGTATGCATGCGTTTTGGACTTAAAGGCTACATGAGTATATAAATATGCAAAAGTTTGAATGGAGTAATGCAAGACATTACATCCTTTTCTGGTAGTGACTAACTCAAAGCATGTATATTCCATTAAGAATCAAACGTCATGAAAAGTCAATTATCAAAATGTACAGAAAAGGATCTATTTTAAGGTTAACATGCTGGAAACAAGAAAAAAGAAGGGTTGGAACAGCTTCTCTCATTTACCATAAGTTATACAGAAGTCGGAAACACTACATTTCTGGTTTAGAACAATTGTCAAAGAAACAAGTTAAGGTGCAATTACAGTTTCTATTAACCCTTGAATATGTCCAAGCTGTTATAATATACTCTTTATTGATAACGAAGAAAAGATTCAGCAGCAGCAACATCATCTCTCCTACTAAATGGAGAGTTTTTTCCTTGGACACACGCTTCTTTCCTTGACTACTCAACTTAGGGTTTCCTAGCCTAATCACCTAATATTTATAAGAGTTTTTTAACTTTAAAGACTAATCTATCTTTACACTAAAACATAATTAACAAGCAATACTAAAAAGCATATAATTGGATCAGAGAAGCAGGAATCAATCCAAAGATTCTTCTCAACATTCCCCTCAAGGTGGGAGTAAGATGCTCACGACTTCCAACTTGCTCATAGAAGTCATAAGTCCACTTCTATTGAGTGCTTTTGTGAGAATATATGTACACTTATATGCATATTTGACATAATTCAATTGAAACACTTGATTCATTACTTTTTCTCTAGTGAAGTGATAATCAATCTCAATATGTTTTGTTCATTCATGATAAACCGGATTTGATGATGCAATTTGTATTCTTGCTTCATTGTTACAATATATGGGCATATGACATGTCTTCGGACCCAACTCTTTCATAAGAGACATTAACCATAAGAGACATAGACAATCAAAGTAGATTTTTTCCCTGGAACAATAATGTCATGTACATAGACAATCAAAGTAGATATTTTCCCTCTTCTTAATAAACAAGTTATGATGATTGACACTCCTATGGTATTACAAACTACTCACACTTTTATTGAATTTCTCCAATGAGGCTTTAGGAGATTATTTGGGACCATAAATAGCTTTATGTAATTTGCATACATTACCCTACAATTCCTCAATATTGAATCCAGGAGGTAGCTCCATATAAACTTTTTCATTAAAAAAGTATTTTTTACATCTAACTACCACATATCCTAATTTTTGTGTGCTATAAACTCTGATAGAGGCAAGTTTTGCCATTGGAGCAAAAATCTCAGTAAGTCAACTCCATATAATTGACTATAGTATGGCCTTTAGCTATTAGCTTTACCTTGTACCATTGAAGACTTCCATCAGCTTTAAACTTAATTACTTAAACTCATTTGTAATCATTAGTTTTTTGCCTAGAAGTAAATCAACAATAGTCTAAGTATTATTTCTTTTCAGTTTTGAGGACACCCAATTCACTCTATAAGCATTCTTCCAATGAAGAACTCAATTTGCTTTCTCCACATTCCTAAGTATAGGGTGTAACTATGTTATTAATAGCGATTAGCGTTGACCCTAATATAACGGTAGCGGGGATATAGCGGATTTAGTGGTACACTATCATTTAAGATTAAAAACCAATATATATATATATATATAAAATAAATTTTCTAATTTTTAAAGGATATTAAGAAATACGTAACTACCACATTCATAAATATGAATCAAACTCAATGAACCAGACAAACAATAAAATATCATATGGTATATGTGTATTGAAGTCTTAAAAAACAAAGACATAAATGTCACGAAGTTATTCTTAACACCAAGTAGCCAAGTAGAAGAATTGAAAGGAACTAATATATTACACTTATCTACTCAAGTATGGTCCAATATGATTAGAGCAATTTATTATATTTGCCTGCAAAAAAATAGGACAATGTTAGGATGGAGAAAAAGTGCTCTTAAAACATGAAAAAAATCTTCAGAGTATATAAGAAAAAGATTAATGGTAAGAAAGTGAAACTATAAAATAAAAAAAAAAATATATATGATGCATCTCAAGGATTAAAGAAATAGATTGCTTACTATCTATATTAGTAATCCATGATTAAAGAAACAAAAACTATTTGAAAGTTGAGCTATAGGAGTATGGACTTTGTGCCTTGATGATACAAAATTGTTAGTAGAACAGTCTAAAAGCATTTCTGTTAGGAATAACAACATACAAAAAATTGTGGTCAGCATGATACATAAATTGCGTACCCAGATGCCCACAATCCCCACAATCCACAGCATAGCGCAAAATCGTGGTCAATATACATACCCTCTTTTGGTTGTGCCGAGAGAGAGAGAGGTGTGAGTCACTGGACACTAGAAAGAAGAAGGGGAACCACTTAACCATACTAGAGAGAGACCGTTTGGTGGACTAGTGGAAGTGGGGCGGTGGTGATTTAAGTTGCATGAGAGAGATGCTCTTGGTTGTGGTGGCGATACAACCTAGTAGGAGAGAGAGAGCATCCATTTTGGGAAGGAATGGTAGAAGTGGTGGCGATGGAAGATGTAGAGGAGAGAGCGAGATTGTTCAGTGGTGATGGGCCGGTGCCAATGGAAGCCATAAGGGAGAGAAGCAATGCTAATTGATCGATTAAGGTATAAAATGGGACATTTGGATCGGGTCATTCCATTTCCATTGGATTGACCTATCCTCTACGCTATAGCTAATATAGCATACTGCTATAGCAGTCCGAAATAGCACAATTAACATAGCTAATTTCATTTTCTCTAGACAACCATTAAGTGTGAGCCGTTATAGCGCCAACTAATCCGCTAATACGCTATAACGCGTTATTGATAACTAAGGGATGTAGTTCGATATTCATAACAAAATTCTAATAGCTTCCTAAAGTAGAATTATAGGAAACATATTGAGAAATGGATAAATAGTGAAAGTTCTTTTACCTTTATGGATAGCAATAGAAAGATGAGAGTCATAATCTAGGGAGGCTGGGGATATGAATTTGAGTAACGATCCTTGATCATGCTAACCATGAGGCATCACCACTTTCCTTTCTCCACGAATATATATCTTGATATCTTTAGAAAGAGTATCAATTTCATTTTTCTCACCAAGATCAAATTCTATTTCAATGGGGCTTATTGGAAGGATGTGCATAGGTTTATTCACAAGGTCCACATGCTTCAGGTCCACATGCTTCTCCTTAGAAGGATAATAAGGAGCGTACTCAAAGAAAATAACCTCCAAGGATATGTAAGTTTTTATATGCATTGGATCATACCATTTATACCTCTTTTAAGAACTAGAGTATCCGATTAATATACATTTGATGGCTATAGGATCCGGTTTATCTCGGATATATAAACACAACAAGTACAACCAAAGATATAAGAAGGAACATGAAATAGTCCAAATATACAAGAAGAAACATGAAATAGTTTGTTTTCAGTAGTAAAACATGGGGACTCACCATGGAGTACAAAACTCAACATTCTCAACATTCTATTAATAAGATAAACTAAGGTTAGTATTACTTCACTCCAATAAAATTTAGGAGCATTACATCTAATGATTAGGTACTGACTACTTTAACGATGTTTCTATTCTTTCGTTTTGCTAGACCATATATTGCTAAAGAGTATTTGAGCAAGATGTTTGATGCATAATTTTATGTTTATGAAGGTAATCTTGTAGTAGACCTTACATATATTCCTTACTATTATGAGAACAAAGAATCTTTAATTAAGAATGAAACTTAGTTTCAATGAATTTATAAACAACTTCAGCCTTTGAATAGATTATAGTGAATTGAGTACAATTATTTATAAAAGAGGCAAATTACTTATGACCGCTAAGAAAAGTGATTAGACTAGGACCTTAAACATTAGAACAAATCAATGCGTTGACATTCTAGACTCACTACTAGGATAAAAGACCCGTTGATGTTTTGCTTTTTGCCAAACAACAACAACAACAACAACAACTAAGCCTTTTCCCATACTAGACGGGGTCGGCTACATGGATTCTTTGTTTCCACAGATCTCTATCGTGTGCCATGTTAGCAGTTAACTCCCAATAAGCTAGATCATTCTTTATTGTTTCTTTCCAACACTTTTGTGGTCGTCCTCTACCTCTTTTAATACTTTCCAAATTTAGGTTTTCTAACCTTCTTACAGGTTCTTCTTTTGATCTTCTTTCTATATGTCCAAACCATCTTAAACGATGTTCTCTCATTTTATCCTCTATTGGTGCCACTCCTAATTTGTTTCTAATAACCTCATTATGTATACGGTCTTTTCTTGTATGATCACTCATCCATCTCAACATCTTCATTTCTGTCACAGACATCTTTTGTACATGTTGATGATTAACTGCCCAACACTCAGAACCATAAAACATGGCAGGCCTAACTGCTGCTCTATAATATTTACCTTTTAATTTTAATGGTATCTTCTTATCACAAAGAATACCTGATGCTCCTCTCCATTTTAACCAACCACCATTAATTCTATGTGTAACATCTCCATCAATTCTTCCATCACTTTGAAAAATTGACCCTAGGTATTTAAAACTTTCCTTTTGGGGAATGCAATGTGTGCCAATTTTAATTTCTATGTCCTCTGAAGTAGCCAAATGATCAAACTTACATTCCATATATTCTGTCTTTGTTCTACTAAGTCGGAGGCCTTTGTTTTCTAATGTTTCTCTCCATAGTTCCAATTTTCTATTAACTTTTTCCTTAGACTCCTCCACTAATACAATGTCATCTGCAAATAACATACACCAAGGTACTTCATCTTGAATATGTTTTGTTAACTCATCCATCACCATTATAAATAAGTATGGACTTAAAGTTGATCCTTGATGTAACCCAATATTAACTTCAAAGAAGTTTGTGGTTCCTTCATGAGTCCTCACACATGTTTTTGCACCATCATACATGTCTCTTATAAGGTTAATATATGCCAATGGGATATGGGATACCTCTTTTTTCCAAAGTTCTCCAAAGAACCTCCCTCGGTACCCTATCATAAGCTTTTTCTAGATCAATAAATATCATGTGAAGGTCTTTCTTTTTTGCTCTAAAATGTTCCATAAGACGTCTCAAAAGGTGAATCGCTTCAATAGTAGATCTACCTGGCATAAATCCAAATTGGTTCTCTGTTGTACTTGATACTTGTCTTAACCTACGTTCAATAATTCTTTCCCATAATTTCATAGTATGACTCATTAACTTGATACCTCGATAATTCGTACAATTTTGAATGTCTCCCTTGTTCTTATATACGGGTATAAGTGTACTTGCTCTCCATTCCTCGAGCATCTTTTGGTTTTTCCATATTTCATTAAATAGTCTTGTGAGCCAAGTGATTCCTATTTCTCCTAGTATTTTCCAAACTTCTATAGGAATATTATCTTGTCCTACCGATTTACCACTCTTCATATGTTTAAGAGCCTCTTTGACTTCATTCTTTTGAATACGTCGGTAGAAATTGTGGTTTATATACTTTTCTGACTTAGCTAAATCTCCTAAACTAATACTAACATCTTTATTTTCATTAAAAAGATTATAAAAATAGTTTTTCCATCTATTTCTTATATCATCATTTGCCACTAGAATTTTTTCATCCTCGTCTTTTATGCATCTAACATAATTAAGATCTTTAGTTTTCTTATCTCTAGCCCTAGCTATCCTAAAAATATCTCTTTCACCCTCTTTTGAGTTGAGTTTTTTATATAAGTCCTCCCAAATCTTAGCTTTTGCTTCACTAACGGCCTTTTTTGCTTTCTTATAACTTCTAAAGTTTCACTAGTTTTCTTAGCATAATGTAATTTGTAACATGCCCTCTTTGCCTTGATTTTGTTTTGTACTACTTCACTCCACCCCCAAGCTTCTTTTTGTGCCGGTACACCTCCCTTAGATACCCCTAACACATCTTTCGCCACTTTCCTAATATGTATAGCCATATTGTTCCACATATCAGAGGGTGTGCCAACATAATTCCAAACATCTCCTTGAAGGACTTTTTGTTTAAATATATCTGCTTTCTCACTTTTGAGGTTCCACCATTTAGTCCGAATAGCTCGATGCACTCTTTTCTTCTTTGTCCATTTTTTTATTTGTAAATCCATAACTAAAAGTCGATGTTGGGTGGTTAAGCTTTCTCATGGAATTACCTTACAATCTTTACAACACACTCTATCTTTTTTTCTACAAATAAAGTAATCAATTTGTGTTTGTGATAAGCCACTCTTATAAGTAATTAAATGTTCATCTCGTTTTTTGAAGATTGTATTGACTATAAAGAGATCAAATGACATAGCAAAATTTAAAATCTCCCTACCTTCCTCGTTTATATCCCCATAACCAAAGTTTCCATGAATCCCTTGATATCCTAATGCCTCTTTACCGACATGTCCATTTAAATCTCCTCCTAAACAAATCATCTCCCTTTGTGGAATCTTTTGAAACACCTTATCTAACTCTTCCCAAAAAACTGTCTTTATACTATCTTCTAGTCCTACTTGGGGTGCGTAAGCACAAACTATATTCAAAACCTCTACTCCTAACACTAATTTCAATGTCATGATTCGGTCACCATATCGTTGTATGTCTACTACACTCTCCTTTAAATCTTTATTTATGATAATACCAACTTCGTTTCGGGCCTTTTCTTTACCTGAGTACCATAATTTAAAACCTATATCCTCTATCTCCTTTGCTTTTTCTCCAACCCATTTTGTCTCTTGTAAACATAGAATATGAATCTTTCTCCGAATCATAGTATCTACCACCTCCATTAGCTTACCTGATAATGTTTTGATATTCCAAGAACCAATACGAATCTTATTATCTAGGACTAGCTTCCTTACCCCCTGCATCCGTCCATAATCAAAATGCGGAGACCCTCTCTGAAAATTTTTCACTACATTCGGGCGGCAATGTAGCGGGACTAACTTCTTTACCCACACCCATCCATGATATGGGAACCCTCTCTGCAATTGATTCACTACATTCGGGCGAAAATGTAGTGGCCCTTGCTTACTTCTTACTGCATTCGGGCTCTGCAGCACGTCGCTAGGCGGGGACGCCCCAAGGCAATGCTCATAATTTTTGTAATCCATGTTGTAGAAATTCGACGAAGTTTTACGCTGGCTGTCGGAAGCCTAACACAACCCTCCTCCTTTATTCGGGCTTGGGATCGGCAATCGAAACATCACATTAAATGACTACATTATTGGACTCAAGGAGAATACTAAGAATCATATGTCTGATCTTGAACACAGGCAAACTCCCCAAACGATCGTGCCATAATTTGATTTTTGCTTCACTTGTGGTCATGGTTGAAAGAGTGCAAGAAGAAGGTTTTATCATTAAGTCTTTAATGATGTATAACTTCCTTTTCAAGCTATGATGGCCAATGATTCTTCTTATCTTTATATCTTGAAAAACATAATTAGAGGGAGAAAAGTAACTTAGCAATTAAGATGCTTTGTTAGGGAACTGATAGATAACAAGTTCATAGAAAAATTGGAAACATGAAACAAAGAAGGTAAATAAATGAGTAAGGTTTGAACACTTCTCTTTCCCATACATTTAATAAATATATGAGAACCATTTACCAATCTAATGAACTTTTTGTTACGAAGAATTTGATAGATAAATAAGCTTTCTCTCCTATTATATGATCGTAGTTAGGATTACCCTTCACCATATATGAAGTCCGAGTCACTGAGGCGTGAGATGTTAAGGTGGAAGGTTGATCACTAAGTCGTGACTCTAAGCTCTTTTTATGCTTCAACAATTCAATAATAGTCCCTATATTTGTACCTTCTGGTGAAGTTTTTGATATATTAGCATAGTTCTTATTTTTCATGAAATTGGACGTACCGATCTAATATGAGCATTAGTCCTTTGTATGGCGATTCTTAGCACAATGAGAACATTTCATCTTTTCTTTTTCTTCAAACGAGTGTGTCAATGATCTCTACATGAGTACTATATCTTCCACGCCTATGATAGATTTTTCTTAAGAAATGCAATCTTATCAACATATGTGACATTTTCTTTTTTGAGTCTCCCTCTATTTTTTCTCTAAGTAAGAGTAAATTGTGCCTAAAGAAGATGGTTCTTTTACTTTCAGAATATTGAATTTAACAATTTCATACTCATATGTGACTCTCCATTATAGGTTGAAATCCTTCGTAGTGAGGGAACCATAGACCTCATAAGGATGCCAAGGCATCATCCTTTCTCTATTTTAAATACGTTGGACTGCTTTTATCATTAGGTAGTCAATAGCGGTTAGTGGGTTGTTAGCGGTCAACCCTGATATAACGGCAGTGAGATATAGCGAATTTAGGAGTAGACTTTTATTTATGATTAATTTTTTTTATATATAATGGATTCTCTAATTTCGAAAAAATATCAAGAAACACAACCACATCTTTCATAAAAATGAATCAAACTAAATAATAAATTCTACTTCTAGGAAAAAAACAATAAATTTTATGTGGCACATGCATATTAAATTATTCACCGTAAATTAGAAAATAAAAACATAAATGTAACAAGGTTATTCTAAGCATTAAGCAAAAACAAGTAGATAACATTAGTAAGTGTCGCCAAGCCTATCCCTCTCTTACTCTTAAGAGCCTGTATGTACATTACACATTTTGCTCCAGAATTATCTCCAACCAACGATAAACATGAAAAAACAATTGACATGTACTAATCAGAAATCATGTTGTCACAAAAGAAAAGGTTAAGGTACATATGTAGATAACATTATACGCATATAGCATGCACTCTTATTAGTAATGCAAATTCAAATGATATAACACAATACTTGTAAATACTATAAGAACAAGTACATTACATGGAAGAATAAGTTACATAGCAATCCATGGAGAAGATTCACACAGACAAGAGAAACAATCATATTTTCCAATCTTTATCCATTAGATGGAGTAATAAAGAAGTAGAAAAATAAAGGCAAAGAAATAAAAGAATTAAAACTAACGAATTCATATTAGCATTATAACTATGAAAGAATTGAGCAAAGATATTCGTTGACAAACTGGTTACCAATTGAGAGTGGTTGAGACCCATCAATTTAACTGTTACATGAAACTGATTCAACAAACAAATACCAAAAAGGATGAGTAGAGCATGGTCTTACAAAAGCAATTTCTTGCACAAGATGAGCTTCAAACATCAAACATACATTACAAGGATCAAGTACAAAGAATAAGTAGCCACTTGTTGACTCATAGAAAAATGCATGATTGAGCTAGAGAACTCAGGCAACTTGCTAGTCATTAAAAATATAAACTATATCACATACAAAACGAGTTCAGAGATCCAACAAAGCATTTCTATTATCGTACATAAAAGGAAAAAGAACATGGTCTTATTAAAAAACTTGAGAAACAAATACTACTGCAATCAACCAATAACCACACACTTACAAAGGAAAAAGACGTTGCCGAGAGGTGGGAGAGAGAGGCGCGAGTGGAGAAGACGTTGCCGAGAGTCGAGAGGTGGGAGTGAGGGGTGTGGAGCGGAGAATACACTGTCGAGAACCGAGAGGTGGGGGAGAGGCGCGAGTGGAGAAGACGTTGTTGAGAGGCAAGAGGTGGGAGAGAGGCACGAGCAAAGAAGACGCTGTCAAGAACCGAGAGGTGGGAGAGAAAGGCACAAGCAGGGAATGCTCGCTTTTAACCTATTTAAGTAGGAATCATCCTCACCCAAATAGGAATGTTCACTAACAATGCTATAGCGGTCCGCTATAGCACTGTTAGTAGCGCTATAGCGGCCCTGGCGGGTCGCCCGCTAGGGGTCACCCGTTATAGCGTTTTACGTACCGCTAAAACGCTATAGAGGGCTACAGCGGCCGCTATAGCGTGCTATTGATAACCTAGCTTTATTAGGTTATGACGGAATGTTTGTGAGGTACTCCTACCGATCTCTTGCTAAAACAATCATTTCTCTATATCTTACCTATTCTAAATAGTTTTTCTCATCTAGTTTTACATTTGTAACTTGATAAGGTTCCAATTTATTTCCTTATTGTCATTTTACTATATCACCGTACTTTCTCTTTCTTATACTTATGCAACCACAAAGAGCACAAAGCAACCGTGTAGTATGTAGTTTGTAGTATTTTCAGCAACACTATAACACACTATATTGACTTCAGTCCATCAAAACATCTAATAATGGAACAATGGCGGTTAACAATTTATACTTTTGGTCACAAGGAACGATAGTAGACTGACTCAACAACTTCTGCTTTTGGTCACGAGCAATGATAGGAGACTGGATATAGCCATGTAATTTCTGTCTTCACATGAACTGCACTCAAACACCCAACTCTTTTTTTTTTGGTGGTGCTTAACTACGTACACTTGGCGGCATGTTTCTAACAAAGACCATAAAAAAGCACGCTTTGAGGTATTTAACCGCTCTGATACCATATTATAATACACTTTATTGATAATGAAGAAAAGATACAACAACATCATATGCTCCTATACGATGAAGATTTTTTCTTGGGCACATGTCTCTCTCTCCTTAACTACTCAACTTAGGGTTTTCTAATCTAATCACCTAATATTTATTAGAAATTTTTAACCTGAAAGACTAATTAACCCTTATATTAAAATATAATTAACAAGCAATACTTTTTTAACTTGAAAGACTAATTTACCGTTACACTAAACATAATTAACAAGCAATACTAAAAAGCAGATAATTGGATCACAGATGTCGGAACCGATCCAAAGATTCTTCTGAACATTAATTTGCATCATGCTTGGATAGGCCACTTCCACACGAGAAGCTTCTTTTGGGGAGGCTTTTTTCTCACCCTGTTTCTACTTGTGTTTTCTACTTGTGTTGTCTATGGTTCCAAGTTGAATATTACCACGGCATCATGGATTCTCCACATTCTTTGTGACCTTAGGAGGTATCAAATTCCTTCCAAAGAAACCTCTACCAAAGTCCTCTTCACCATGGGTTAGTAGCTTGCCTCCCTGAACTCTACTTGCTGTAGAGCTTGTGGAAGCTTGTTTCACTCGCTTGGGATATAACCTGTCTCATCACAACTTTTTGTTTAATGGCCTTCACGATTGCTTATGTCCCCGCTCCTATCTTGATTTTGTCCTCACTCAAATCTTTTCTTGAATTGCCATTTGCCTTATCCACTGGATAACCACCTAACAACTAAGGGTCTCACCCACTTCACCTTTCTAAATACTTCTGATAAGGAACCATGTAATGAGCCATAATTGCAATGATTGAATTTGTTTTGCTTTATAATAGTGATTGATGCATTTTCTCTTCCCGTAGAGTACATTTTTTGTACTTCGAATTTTTGGACATAATTTTTGTAATTGCTATTGGATTAAAATCTGATTCAATGAGAGCCAACTATCATTAGAAGTACCAATCAAGGGTATTTTTGTCTTTTAAGTTATACATCTATATTATAAATACCCTAAGTATAATCATGTGTATTAGAGATGTGAAATAATAGAGAGAGGTGTGGCAGTCGTCGGCTCTCACCTTGCTTTAAATTCTTGTTTCTCCTTGATTTGTCTTTCTTAATATTTGGGTTGACTTTGTGCAAACGAAAGTAAATCATATATACAAATAAGAAATATGACTTAGTTGAGAAGATGGTGGAGGTGCGGTCTGCTCTATGCAGTAGCCGCCCTCAAATCTCTTTCTTTCTTGCTGCAAATTACAAGTCGGTTGATAGGGTTTGAACCCTTAAATATCAGCTTTACAATGATGCTCTAAATTACAAGAATGCCATTAATGAGGCTTATTTAAAACTAACTTTAAAAACAAAATAAAGAAAGACATGCAGAGGATAAATAACAATGAACAAGATGAATGTGTCGTCTCCTGATATCTCATCTATCTGGCTGAATGCTTTAACACTCCCCCTCGAGTTGGGTGAAAGATGGATGTTACACCCAACCTGCTACATAATCTCATCAAAAGGTTTCTGTTAAGTGCTTTAGTAAGAATATCAGCACACTGACCTCACATGTTAGTGCCTCAGATGTAAGGTTTATGCCTGTTATGCCTGACCTCACACTGCTACAATTTCTAACTGAAATTCATACAGATAGCTTTAGTATAAAGTGGCAATTAATTTCAATATGTTTTGTCCTTTCATGATAGACTGGATTAGAAGCTATCTGTATTGTTGCTTTACTGTCACAAAATATAGGAACAAGTTCATCTGAATGTAGGCCTATCTCTATCAGTAAAGAACGCAACCATTTTCCTTCATATATGCCTGATGCAATTGCTCTATATTCAGCTTCTGCCGTTGATCTTGTTACTACTGATTGTTTCTTGCTTTTCCATGAAACTATATTACCTTCAACAAGGGTTATATATCCTGTAGTTGACTTTCTATCATATGTAAAACCTGCCTAATCAGCATCAATATAAACTTCAATATTGGTGTGACCATTGTTTTTATATAGAACTCCTTGTCCAGGTGTAGCCTTTAAGTATCTTAGTATATGAAAGATAGCATCCATATAAGATTTTGACGGTGATTGCATGAATCTACTAACAATACTTATTGCATATGCAATATCTGGACGTGTGATGGTCAAATATATAAGTTTTCGAACAAGTTGTTGATATCGAGTTGTATCTACCTTATCATCTCCATAATCCATTCGAAGTTTATGATTAACATCCATGGGAGTAGTAGGTCCAATGTATACTTTCTTTGATTCAAAAAAATGTTAGTGTCTGAGTAAGCCACTTCAATACCCAGAAAATAATGTAATCTTCTTAAGTCCTTGATATCAAACAATCGATGTAGATCCTGTTTCAATTTGTGAATTTCTTCAATATCATCTTCTGTCACAATAATATCATCAAAATATATTAATAATACTATAAGTTTCTCCCCCTTTTTAAAAAAATACTGTGTGATCACTCACACTCTTCTGATATCCAAGACTAATGATTCTTTTACTAAAATTTTCAAACCATGCTCTAAGAGACTGCTTTAGTCCATAAATTGCCTTCTTTAACCTGCAGACCTTATTAGTAGAATTTGCATATCCGGGTGGTAGTTCTATATATACTTCTTCTTTGAGTTCTCCCTGTAAAAATGCATTTTTTACATCAAGCTACCACATGGTCCAATTCTTTTGGGCTGTAATGCTGATAATGACTCGTATAGATGTGAGTTTTGCTAAAGGTGTAAATGTTTCTTCATAGTTAATTCCATATGACTGACTATAGCCACGAGCCACTAATCTTGCTTTATATCTCTCTAACGATCCATCGGCTTTAAATTTTACAGTATACACCCATTTGCAACTTACTGCTTTTCTTCCTGGTGGTAATTCACTGACTTCCCATGTCTGATTTCATTTGCAACTTACTGCTTTTCTTCTTGGTGGTAATTCGCTGACTTCCCACCTAATCCACATATGTGTAGATTTTAATTTTTGTGTGACCATTAGTTTTATACATTATTTCATGTCCTGGAGTAGTTTTCATGTATCTAAGTATATGAAAAACTCCATCCATATGGTGCTTGAAAGGTAACTGCATAAACCAACTTACTATGCTTATTGCATATACTATATTCGGGCGAGTGATAGTCAAGTATATCAGTTTTTCAACTAATTGTGGATATCTAATTGCATCTACTTTGTCAGCTCCATCCTCCATCTGCAACTTATGGTTTATATCCATGGGAGTATAGATTGGTTTACAATTTTCCATCTTAATATCTTCTAACAAATCTATTTTTTTGGTTTAAACAATTATCAATACTTGAGTAAGCTATATCAATGCCCAAAAAGTAGTGTAGCTTTTCGAGGTCTTTGATGCCAAATAACCGACGGAGATCTCACTTTAGTCTTAAAGAACAATGTATGATCACTCACTCTTTTTATATCCCAAATTGATAATACTCTTGTTGAATTTTTAAAACCATGCTCTAGGAGACTGCTTCAACCCATAAATTACCTTCTTTAATCTCCATACTTTATTT
Source organism: Brasenia schreberi (assembly GCA_036023115.1). Taxonomy (NCBI): domain Eukaryota; kingdom Viridiplantae; phylum Streptophyta; class Magnoliopsida; order Nymphaeales; family Cabombaceae; genus Brasenia; species Brasenia schreberi. Next base: position 17,094,258 of record JAYKKT010000058.1, on the reverse strand, counting down.
CCTTGGTTTGAGTAACCTGATGGCACCTCCATATAGATTTCTTCTTTCAACTCTCCCTGCAAGAATGTGTTTTTCACATCTAGTTGCCACATGATTCAATTTTTGTAGGCCGTCGTACTAATGATAACTCGTATTGATGTGAGTTTTGCTACTGGAGCAAATGTCTCTTCATAGTCAATCCAGTATGACTAATTATAACCGTGAGCTACTAGTCTCGCTTTATATTTCTCCAACGTCCCATCAACCCTGAACTTGATAGTATACACCCACTTACAAATGATTGCTTTTTTGTTTAGTAGTACCTGCTTTTTTGCCTGATAGTAGATCACTAATTTCTCACGTTTGATTTTTTTTCAGTGCTTGAAGTTTAGATTTCATGGCTTCAACCTAGTGTTCATGCTTCAATGCTTCAAGAAAATCCTTAGGAAGTTGATAAAATTCAACATTTAATACAAAATTATGATAACTGGATGATAATTGATCATAAGAGATAAATTGATAAATTGGGTAATTACCACAACCTTTTTCCTTTCCGAAGAGCGATGGGAACATTCAAATCATCAAAGCGATTTCAACACTTAGAATATGGGGAAGGTTCTCCCCCTTGGTCCTTGGTGTCCATCGGATTGAGAATGACTAATCTTCCTCTCTTTTTTTATAAACTTTCATTTTTCTTCTTCTCATGGTTTGTCTTCTTCTACCGTAGCTTGGTCTTCATCCATTCCTTCTCTTGTAATATTCATGGAAGAACCTGCTCTTCCATGCTAAAATATGGAAATTAAGTAGATTTTTGGAAATATAAAGTAGTTTAAAAAAAGGTTACATCCATCGAAATATATTTTCTATGAGATCATAGCAAACATATCCTTTCTTTTCACAAGAATTACCAATGAACACACATTTAACTGCCCTTGGATCACGTTGATCTCGAAATGAATTATAGATATGAACATAGCAAACACATCCAAAAACTTGTGGAATGATATGGAATGGTTTAGGTTATGGTTTGATCAATTTGAATGGAGATCTTCCAGAGAGTATCACAGAAGGAAGTCTATTTATGAGATATACAAATGTAAGTACAACTTCAGACCAAAAAGTTTAGGTACATTATGTTCTAGAAGCAAGGTTCTCGTAATTTCTAAGATATGTCGATTATTTCATTCAACAACTCTATTTTGCTGTGAAGTATAGACACAAGAAGTCTGATATAGTATACTATGGGTTTGAAGATATGTTTGCAACTGAGAATTAATAAACTCACAACCATTATCAAATCTAAGAGTCTTAATGGTGTGCCCAAAGAGAGTCTTAATGAGATTATGAAACATAGAGAAAATCAAAGACACTTATAACTTAGATTTTATGAGATAAACAAAGGTAAGTCTTGAATAGTGATTGAAGTTTCCAAGTGAGGGTATCAAACATGGACCCATACATCAACTCAAAAGGAACTAACGATTTAGACTCCCTACATAGAAAAGAAGCAGTATGATGTTTAGCCCTTTAATATACACCACACTGAAGGACTGAATCATTTGAGATTACAAAAGGAATTAACAGTTGAAGTTTCGACGCAAGTAGATGTGCTAACCGATTATACCAAATTTTTATTTCTTCTTCTGCACTAGTGGATGCTAATGCTCTTCTCTGCACTATCTGATGTCCAGGTAGTATTTATAGCTCATTCCTTAGTTCACCATGTCCAAAGGTTCTTCCCGTCCTCATATCTTGAAAAACACAACCAGAAGGGGAAAAGTGACTAAACAATTCATATCTCTGTTCAATGAGCTCATTGACACTAAATTTACTGAAATTTAGGGATATAAATCACTGAATTAAGCTTGAGATTGTTTGTTTGAATTACTCCCTTTCCTTTCATTGGAACTAAAGAGACGTTTGCTACTTTCACATATTGAGGTGTAGAAGTAACTTCATACTTTATAAAATTAGTCTTATCACCTACCATGTGATCGGTAGCACCGGAGAGTATAACCCAAAAATTAGATCATGCAAAATTTTAAGAAATGAGTTACCATTGATGCTATAAGAAGTAGGAAGATTTAATTCAGTCCTTGGTGAAGAGGTTGAGTGTTGTTCACAGAGTCTTCCTTCTATATCTGCAAGTTTTTTCTTCAATTCTGCTATTTCATCTATCAAACCTAATTCAGTCTTCTTTTCGGTAGTGGTTGCCACATGACTGTCAAAATCTTTGTACTCAGCTGGTCTGCCTATAATCTTCCAGCAATGTTCGCGGGTGTGTTGTCTTTTTTCGCAATGATTGCATTGCAGTTTGTTCTTATCATCATAATTCTGAGTTCGTCCTCTTCCTCTACCTCTAATTAAATCTCTTCCTCTCTGATAATTGATTTGCCCTCTACCTGCAAATGCAGATTTTTGGTATGTATATGTTGTCCTTTCTCTAAATTTTTTTTATCTTCCTATCTCACTAAGAGAGAATATATTATTCACACTGAGAGAAGTTCTTCTTTGCTGAGAATATTCAACTTGATTGATTCATATTCAAGAGATATCCCCTAGAGAACATCGAACACATTCCACTAAGAGAGAGTATATTGTTCACACTTAGGGAAGTTCTTCTTTACTTTGATTCATATTCAGGAGATATCCCCTAGAGAAGATCAAACACATTTTGAATTTCACCATATGTTCTCTCTTTTATACATTGGCTGCACTTATTTTTCATAATATACCTTTGCTCATTCGAAAGTCCACACAATTCTCCATAATACTCGTTGATAGATCTATTTTGCCTATAATATGCTTCATCTACTACATACCAAATTTTTGCAGTCGAATTCATGTACATAAAGGTTTTGCTAATGGAGAGATTCATTGATTGAATCAATCATGAACCAACTAGAGCATCATCCTTCGTCCATCTCTCAAATTCTGAACTTTCTTCACTCGATCTTATTTGGTTTGCTTTGATTATCAATAATTTTCCTCTTGATTTCAATACCAATTCGATTGATCTTGCCCATTCTCTGTAGTTTCTACCTTCTAATCAAATGTTCGTAATTTCGAAGGGTTCAATTTTTTGCTCATTGCCAAACGCAACAACTTGAGATTCTTCCTTTAACCTTCCTTCCATCGTCTTAATCAAAATTAAGGTTTAATACTTACTAGAAATTGGAAAATCTGCACTTCAGATCTGCCTTCGAGTCTTCTTCCCTTGTTGCCACAATTCGATCAAGATCTTGATCCAATAACTTAGGATTCTTCCTTCAACCTTCCTTCCATCGTCTTAATCAAAATCAAGGTTTAATACTTACTAGAAATTGGAAAATCTGCACTTCAGATCTGCCTTTGAGTCTTCTTCCCTTGCTGCCCCACAATCCGATCAAGATCTTGATCTTTGCTGGCTCAAACAACCTCTATGCTCTGATACCATGTATAAAAACTAGCAACACAACAAAGGGAATACAATAAAGAATGGGTAGAAGATGGTTGGGAGAGATCGATTGTTCTTGGTGCCACTAATTCTCTCTTTTTCTTCTATTTCAAGAAACTCGATAGATGGCCGGTAGGGTTTTCACCCTTTAAATACCAACATTATAATGTACTTTTTTTACATATTTGCTATTAATGAGGCTTATTTAAAGCTACCTTTAAAAACAATACTTAAGATACATAACTACAGAAAACTAAAAATAGTAAATATGGATATCAAATTTGTGTATGACTCATAGATAATCATGATCATCTCTTTGAGTCCTTACACACTTTGGAAATTTTGAAGACTTGTATGAAGATGTGGATAAATATCATATATTTGTTGGAAAACTAATATGCCTTACAATCATGAGACCATATATAAGCTTTGCAATAGGCTATGTTAGTAGATGGATGCATTCACCATCTAGACACCATATGAATATGATTTTTCATATTATGATATACTTAAAATCATCTATCACTCATGGTTTACTATATACTCCAAATTCATCTCTTAGCATTGAGATTTATTCAGATCCTTGTTGGGGCGGTTAAGTAGAAGATAGAAGATCTACTTCAAGTTATATTGTACGCTTAGGAGGCAATGTTATTTCATGGAAGAGTAATAAACAATCTATGGTAGCCAGATCGAGTGTTGAGGCTGAATACCGTGAAATTGCCCTTGGTATGTGTGAGGGTTTATAGATTTTATCACTATTTGAAAGAAATCAACTTTGGGAGAATCATTCCAATTAATTTCTTCACTTATAGCAAGGTTGCACTTCAAATGACCTCTAATCGAGTCTTCCATGAAAGGACAAAACATATTAAAGTTGATTATCATTTTATCAAAGGGAAGGTTTCTCTAAGGAATTTTCAACAACATTCATGTTCGTTCTAAAGATCAACTAGTAGACATACTCACAAATCTAGTAGCTGCCAATGGATTAAAGAAGGCTCTCAGCAAGTTGAGTGTTTCAAGCATTCGAGACCCAACTTGAGGGGGCATGTTGAAGATTAAATTTTATGCACTTTGAATTACAGATTAAATTTTTTGCACTTTGAACTTCTGCACTTAATTTCTGTAATTGGGTCATTCGGCTCCTATTGGATCATAATCTGATCCAATGGGAGATAACTATCATTAGAAGAACTAATCAGGAGTATTTCTGTCTTTCAAGTTATAAACCTGTATTATAGATATCCTAAGTGTAATTGTGGATTAGAGAAGTAAAATAAGAGAGAGAGAGAGAGGTGCGGCAGTCCTGGGATGCGCCGGCCTTCATTTTGCTTCAAATTGTTGTTTCTCCTTGATTTGTCTTTCTTAATATTTGGGTTGACTCGCATCAACCTTATCTCTAAAAAATGGTAGTGTATTTCCATATTAATGTCCCCTCCCCATGGAAAGGCTGGGTCAGAGGAAAATCCCATATGGCTGTCTGATCTCAAAACAGCACAACCTCCCATGTTAATCACCAGTTGGTATAATCCTTTTATATGATTATCCACTAAAATAAAATGAGAATGTTCTTGTTACTGATGGTTCTTTATTTATTTTTGAATTGATATACTCTTTCTTTCTTTTGAATTTTCATATCTAGGTTGACTTGGAACATAATCACTATCGAACATTTCAAGGGCTTACTTGTTTGATGCAAATCTCCACAAGGTCAGAGGACTTTGTGGTTGATACATTAAAGCTACGGGATCATATTGGTCTTCATCTGAGGGATGTCTTCGCTGATCCTTCCAAGCGAAAGGTGCTTTAACATTCTTCTAATTCTTATTAGTGATCTAGTGATTCTAGTTGAGCATAATATTCTGAAGAATACCATTTCAGTCCGTATCTTTTGGTGGTAGGTGTGCTTACTGGTAAAAGTTGGATATTTCTACTTTGTGTATTATTTGTTCGCAGGTTATGCATGGGGCTGATCGAGATGTCATGTGGCTTCAACGAGACTTCAGCATATATCTTTGCAATCTGTTTGATACTCAACAGGTTTCCTACATGGAACTATCACATCTTTTTGTTTGATTAAATGCTATGTTTCTAGCATAATCCTACAAGTTGTTAGGATAGTTACACCTTTTTTTTTTACTATTTCGAAAATGGGTTTAGCACCATTACAATTTGGATTATCTTCACAGCATAGCAATAGCAAAAAAGGAGGAAAATTTGGTGTCCTAATTGTTTTCCCGTTTGATGCATAGGCTTCAAGGGTTTTGCAACTGGAGAGAAACAGTTTAGAGCATGTGCTGAGTCACTTTTGTGGAGTCACTGCCAATAAAGAGTAATTTCTACTCCATAAGCTCCTGACTTTTTTGTTGTACTTGCTTATGAACGTTTTAATTTTTTGCTCAACTGGTAGCAACCTTTTAGTGTGTGGGAATATTGCTCTGGTTGTTCGCTGTATTATGTGACAATTTTGCTGATTATATTAAGTTTTTGACTAATGTGGTAAGCTTAGTAATTAATCTATTACCCTGTAGTCTTTCTCTAAGATATGAGCACATATATCTCAAATAATTGTTTCTACTTACTGAGTTGCTACAGCTAGTATTCTTTCTTGTTTAAGAGCAATTAGTTATACCCAAGAAACTGAAGTTGGGCATTTCTCCATCCATTCTTTCAGATATCAGACTGCAGATTGGCGATTGAGGCCTTTGCCTGATGAGATGATTAAGTAATGCAGATGTACCACACCATTTTGATTTTGTCCCTTTATTGGTCTCTTATGCTTTACATAAATTGTTTTGACCGTGTCTGATATTTGTGGGTTTTCATGTTGATAGATATGCCAGGGAGGATACACATTATCTGTTATACATATATGACTTGATGCGACTGAGGCTTCTGTCTCTTGCCAATGATAATGATGGTCTGTTAGAGGTGAGGAGTCTATTTGGTTGCTCTTCTTATGTTAGTCCGTAAAGAAGCATGCTGCTTGTGATTCTCTTGTTTTTTTTTCTTTATTTTATTTAAATAAAGCAAACTTGATTAATATATTTGCAAGAAGGGGCAGCATGTCATTAGTGAAATAAAGCACATGCAAAACCATAAGCAGAACTTTAAGCCAATCCTAGATGATGCATCAGAATAACCATGTTCAATAACATCTATAAATCAATAACCTTCGAGAAAATGAATCATTTCATGGGAAGTATAGCTGTTCCCCATCATTACATTGGCACTCAATATGAGGTTTTGAAATCAGCCACCTTAGCCATAGATGCCCAAGTCTATCTATCTCCTGGTTGTCATTAGTAGCCTGTATAAACACATTGGCAGAATGGAATTTCTTGGAAGGTTGTGCTGGTCTGATGACGTATCCTTTCTATTTGGTGTATGAGACGAGATATAAACTAATGTACTTTGTCTTTTTCATCTATATTAGTTGATAAGTACAAGGGTCATCTAACTCTTAAGAGTGGATGGCATCTATAGAGTGCCTCTGCTGTTTGTTGCCTCTCCTCCACAACGTCATATCATGTTCTGTATTATTGTGGCCAGGTTTACAAGCGCAGCTTTGATGTATGCCTGCAACTATATGAGAAAGAGCTCCTAACAGACAAATCCTATCTTCATATATATGGGTTTGTTACTTAAGCCTTTACATTTGGACAAGAATGCAGAACAAATGGTTGTAGCTTTTTAATCATTTAAGTCACACTTTGGTACAGGATACAAGAAGCAGAATTTGATTCGAAGCAGGTTGCCATTGTATCGGTTAGTTTTGAACTTCACTAGTTGAGATTTTCTATTTTTGGTTTTGGTGATTCGGTGGTGGTTGGATGGAAGGATGCTTTGTCAGTTACCTGTTCCTAACTTCCTGTTTTATTGTGACAGTCAATTGTTTGATCTCTGATTGTCATTTTCCGGTTGTCTGCAAGGCCTTACTTGTTACTGATGTCCCTGATTTCTGATGATATCAGTGTCTTGTTGGCACAGGGACTTTGTGAATGGAGAGATAAAGTTGCCCGTGCAGAGGATGAGAGTACAGGCTATGTGCTACCAAACAAAGTTTTGCTAAACATTGGTACAGGAAAAACTTTAATAGTGCAGCCCGTTAGTGTTTTCCCTTGAATATAATTTTCTTTCATCTGACTCTTATCTTTTCGTGTGGACTCAAAGCCAGACAAATGCCTGCTACTCCTAGCAAGCTGCGAGGGTTGCTTAGATCAAGACATCCACTTGCTGAACGTAATATTGGTGCCATTCTTCATGTAATCAAGAGCTCAATGGAGAATTTTGCAGCTTTTGAAAATGTTAGTGAACAACTGAGAAGAGGACACATGGAAATTGTAAGACATGCTTGTTTCTTCTTGAAATAAGGAGTAATCCTCTATTTTCCGTTTCATAATAGCATGGCATTGGCAGGTAAGCAAGCTAAATGAGGAAACAGGGATACCCAACCCTGAACAGATAGCTGCTGACGATCCTAAAAGCGTAAGCCTTCCTGTACAAGGTACTAGTTTCATTCTTAGGTAGGATACTGCCTGATTCTCTCCATGTCGTGGATTTTCACCTCTCTCTCTCTCTGATTCTGCTAAGTAGAACAAGAACGGTTGAAACTGACCAGCTTTTTTTTCTTTTGGAAAGGCAAGCTGGGGTTGGGCAGAACCCAACCAGATGCAGGCTCGCTTTGCTCTCCTGACACTTTGTCAGGAGCAAACCCCTTAGCTGATGAGCTATGTCTCTTTGGAGCTAAACTGACCAGCTAAATATTTTATTCTTTTGGTGGTCAAATTGTAGGCCAACTTTCAGGTGAGCCTTTTTCTGGAAGGTGTTCGGCAGAGGGCAAGGGTTCATCTGGTCCAGAGGAGTTAATACCCTCATTGAAGGTGAGTCCATCTGAAACGGCAGCATGCCAGCATTTGGGGCCATTGGATCTGAATGCACAGCCAGTACCACAACTAAAGCATGTATGTTGTATGCTTTTCTTTCGAACTTATATATTTCCCTTTCTTTCGTGCGTAAGTTCTTGAGCAAAAAGTCCCTGAACATCTTTGCAGGTGGATGTGGCTTTCGTACAGGTGCTAAAGAAACCAAGCAGGTCTTTTGGAGCATTGTTAGGAAATCCGGTTTCAAAGAGGAAGCATGGATTAGATTCAAAACTACATCCTGCAGAGGAGGTAACAAAATCAAAACCAAATTTCACTATCCTGTTCCATTAGAATGGTTAAACAGTGTTCTGTGTATCGGTATGGATATGTATCGTATTGAAAGGAATATCGATACTATACAACATTGTATCCTTATCTGGCTCCACTTTAGTCTGTATCATATGATATAGTATACAGTATGGAAGTTGGGTAGCATACGGTATGCACACGTACACCCCCAAACCCATTATGTGCGTTGCTTAACATCATATCATGGTTGTTTTCTGTGATTAATGCATCCTTGGTATCTATTTTCTTTCTTACTTTATTTTTAGGAGAAAAAAACGATGCATACCCATGGGACATACCATTACTATTGAGCCAAATGATAAGGGCCCTGTATTAATGCGGTTAACAGTATGGTTAAGTTTTATTTCATCCAATATGTGAATTCTGTTTATTGGAAAATGATTTGCTGTTCTTCTCAGAAGGCTCATACAAAAGTAGAACAAATCAAATCTTCTGTGATCCTCCCATTCCACAAGTTCTCTGGTGAACTTGGAAACCATGTAGCCACACCTGGAAGCAGTATTAAGCAGGTTGAAACCACTAGTCTGCCCATTGATGAGCAAGTCCAACTCACCAGTTTGGAAGATGTCATACCTTTGGAAAATAATCTGGAATTGTCGTCTTTCAATCTGGCAACTGCTGATGAAATTAAACACCAAGGGTCATATCCGGAGGACACGGGAACTGCAGATGATGAGTGTGCTGAAGGTGTATCAGCTGAAGCAGATACAAACGTCTCCATGTCAGATTTGTCCTCCAGTTTCCGGAAATGCTTTGAATCAGTTAATCCGAAGAGATCTCCTAGAAATGATTTGGAGAAGTCACCAGCAGGAAGTGATGAAGGCCTGAAATTTGTGCCTTTTGATTATGCTGCAGCGAGGAAGCAAATGCGTTTTCTTGAAAATGATGGGAAGGTCCTAAGTTCAGAGGGTGAAGCAAAGGATAATGGCGCCAATGGCATTCGGAAATCTAAGAATGTGGCAACTCAGGAAGTTCGTAGACTCTCTAGGGAAGGGAGAAAGAGGGAAGGACCGAGACGCAGACAGGCTTTCCCAGCTTCAGGTAATCGCAGTGCCACATTCTGATAGCTTGACTGTTTGTGCTCCTTTCCAGACTATCTCAAGTTTTTACATGGATGTTCCAAACAGTGTTTTCCCCTCAGGGAGACGATGTTGTTCAAAATGGTTTTCACGGAAATGAAGTGATCAAAGTAGGCTAGTTCTAATCTGTGTGTGTGTGTGTGCACACACTTTCTTACACGCCCTTGTCTGCATGAAAATCCAGTTACACAGAATCAGTTTGTGATCAAAATGATTTAGACAAACAGCTGTTTTCAAAATAGAACAAAAAAAATCGCTCAGGTACGAACCTCAACAAGGTGGCCAATTTGTTGGTTCTGTGCTAGTGTCATTTCGTTTTCGAGTCAGAAACAGGTCAATCCAGACGCTAAGATGTCTTTATCAGGTTATGTTTGTCAACTCTTACGTTGAGGCCAAAAATGAAGCAAATCGATGCGTCATTTGTTCAAGGATCACTTCCTAGACGTATAGATTAGGGACGCTCTGCATAATGCCTGTTGCGATTGACAAGTCCGGGCTCATCGTCCGGGTCAGAGCACGCTGGTGTAAAACATGCCCAGATTAGAAAATGAACCCTTACACAGGTTGAGCCGGAATTGAACATACAACATGCCCCAGATCAAATTCTAAATATTTGAAAAGAATGTAATAAGAATCACTTTTCTTCAACATGGTTTGAAGTTCCGTACTAGCTCCTCACACGCACAGAGCATTGCAATGCCACTCTTAGGGGATGACAATCCTATACCCAGTCCTGACCCAAACCTTAATGGGGTGGGTATGGGTATGTGGCAGAAACGGAGCATATGTCCTGAATCCAAATCTGATCAGGTTGCGTTGGGTCAGGGTTGCACAGGTCGGAAACAGGGCATATGACCTGAATCCAACCCTGATCGGGTTCAGTTAAGTCGGGGTTGCACGGGTGGGGTCAATATTCCCATCCCGCTGGAGGGAACAGTCACAACATTAGTGATGAACTCTTATTTCCTTCCTCGTTCTGTGCGTGTGCATTCATGTGTGCTTGAGGGCGAGCATCTCATGAAGGCACATTGACAAAAATGTTCGTAAGACCTCCATATCATTTTCTTCTGGGGTATCCATCTCTTTTATGCACTCTCATTGCTTGCTTTCTCCAATCGCAGATTAACCATGGGGAGAAGCCACATGATGCAATTAACAGCCAATCTTCTCCAAACTCCTCTCTCATACTTCAAAATAGTTCCAAAACCTGCACAAGGTCCCAAGAATTGTAAGTTATTGAGCGTAACTAAATGACTACATTAGTCCACTGTTAGCATTCTCACGCAATCAAGAAAGAAAGAACCTCTTTTCTGATTTTGTGAGATACACTTTTCTCATATAAACAAGGTTATTTACATCCGATTTACGTTTACAAAATAAATAGAGGATTTCTCGTAGCCATTACTCCCAAAATTAGAAATGAAAAATCCTGAATGGTAAGTTACAAAAGGAAAGAAAAACAATACATATATACAAGTTCTTTCATATAAAAAATTTCTACGAAAAAACAAAGAAATATTCTCTAACCTTTTGGTTGGGAGCTGTATTCTATACAAGATCTTCAATATGCTTTTGCTTCTCACCATCAGCTCCTCACTTCAACATTGGTATTAGAGAGGACGGTCTCTCCACAACATCTATTTGGTGCTGCTCAATCAACAAGGTATGCTTCCTGAATCCCAAGGAGAGAGAATCAATTAAAGAGAAAACATTTAGTCGATTAAACAGAAGCTGAGTGATTTCTGTTTATGTTCCGAATCAACAAAGAACCAGAAGGCTTCTATTTTGCCCCTCTGTTTTATATACTGTTAAAGGTTCTCGGTAAGGCGGGGAAATTTAGGCGGTTATCCTCTGTCTATTTCTGAAATTCCTGAACTGGTTAAATTTATGTTTTATACTACAACTTGAGGTATTTTCATTATAGTTCCTGCAAGATTTGTAAAATTACAAACAGGTGCCCAGAATTATTTGCAGCATAGTATTAATTAATTTCTGATATCATTGTTTAGTGCTTGACTATTCAGTTGCTATTTTTCTTTAGATCTGGAACTAAACCTTTTTATTTGTTGCTTGATGTTTGTTTTCTACTTAAAATTTTTAGACCCGCTATTTGTTATTTTTACCAAATACTTAAAAATGATTACTCATGTGTACATGTTTGAATTGGTAAAAATAAAAAATTGAATGACATGAATTTCAAACGTGGAAAAGAAAGGTATCCTTGGCCTTAACTTTTGAGGGTATTAATTATGTCAAACAACAAATGAATTATTTAAGATTGTTTATTTTAAATATGACATAACTATAGAGCTATATATTCAATTCCTCTTTAAAAAATATAACTCTCATAGAGTGAGGGAAGGGGATAATATAGTTGAGCATGTAAATAAGATACTTGTTATGGCTAGGGACTTAGTTATAACAAACATGATTATTCTTAACCTTATGCAAATCTTTACTATTTTGAACATTCTCCCGTCCTCCTAGAATGTTGTAACCACAATACTAAGCTTAAGTTCCAATCTCAACATTTTTGAACTTCCTCTAAAACTTATTATTGAGTAAGAGCATATGAACAAACACAAAAAGAAAATTTTGCTTTGCCGACTTAAGGTCCAGCTTGAGAACCAACCAGAACAAAAGGAAGCCAAATAAAATTTTTGGCAAATTTGATAAAAAAGAGATCAAAATTTTAAGAAATCACAAGAATCCGCTTTTCAATCAAGTGCTTCAATTATGGTAAAATGAAGCTACAAGAGGGATTACCATAGTTAAAAGATGAATGAAATAACTCAACAAGGCAATCAAAAGGAGAAGTGAGAAGTGATTTGCATCATTTTTAAGTACATGTACATGGACCACTTTGTTATTGGCTCGTGGATGGATTCTTAAGCAATTTAACACATTTCAAAGAGCAAGAAAAGAACTATTAACTTAAAGGAGTAGAAGCCTAAAGATCATCAAGTGTATATGAAAAATAATACTTTTGCTAATGTCCTATAAGTTGGATCTTTTAGGATCAATAGACACAATTGTTGTATTACTTATACCATCTATTAAGCGTAATTTGGTGTTTGTGTTTGTCCTTGTGAAGAAAGGTTTTGATGCTATGTTTGTGTATGAAAAAGTTATTGTAGGAGAATATGATCGATCTTTTTCTGTTCATTTGATTCTTAACATGGTATATTCAAATTGAATGTTAATGAAAATGAACCTTTTTCTTATACTTATAGGTTAGGATATAAAAGTTTGAATAATTTGAATAAACAAACCAACTTTAACTTATTATCCTCCATTTTTAATAAGTATGAAGCCTTTATAAAAAGAAAAATGATAAAAAAACCCTTTCCAAAATAAATAATTAGGGCAACAACTTTATTGTAACTTATTCACATAGATATGTAGACCTTTTAGAGTAAGCTCTCATTTTGAGAATATTTATTTAATAACCTTTATAGATGATTATTCAAGATATAGATATTTATATTTTTTATTACATATATCTGAGGTACTAGATACATTCAAAGAATATAAGAAGTTGAAAACCAAATGAGTCTTACAATTAAAGTCTTGAAGTCTGACAAAGGTGATGAATATACCTCTATAGAATTTTTACAATATTATAAAAACTTTGAAATTTCAAAATAGAATACTATGCACAGGGTACCTCAGCAAAATGTAGTTGAATGATATAACATGATACTATTGAATATAACTAGGTCCGTATTATTAGATTTTTTTTGCTTAACATATTTCCGGGAGAAGCAATATCTAACCCCATATACATATTAAATAGAGTTTAATGCAATGATGTACTTTCTACATCATATGAGATGTTGTTTGATAGAAAACTATACCTCAACCACCTACAAAGGTAGGGACCTATTGCATATGTAAAGATCTTAGCTCGGTCTAGAAATAAGGTAGACAATAGATCATTAAGATGGGTTTTATGTGATACCCAAAAAGGTCTTAAAGGATATAGATTTTATAATAAGGAACTTGGTTTAATTAAAAATAGGATTGTTCAATTCTTAGAAGATTCTAGGAATAATATTCTTATAAATGATGATAAAAACATTGATGATCTTGTGGATCTAGATCCACAATCATTTAGACTTATGGATAGTAAACCAAATACCTTTCTATACAAAAAACCTAGGGTTATACCATTGTATTTAAATGATTATCACACTTATCTTGTAGATGAAATATGTTATTTAGTAGATTTAGATGAGTTAACTGATAACTTGACTTATCTTCAAACTATTAATTCATCCGAATCAAAAGATTAAGAAAAGGCAATGGATGAAGAAATTGATGAGAAAAACAAGTTTATAAACTGACAAATTTGTGAAAAGGAAGAAAAGTGATTGGTATCAAATGAGTTCTTAAAAATAAATATAAGGTTAATAAAGCAATCAATAAGTTTAAGATGAGGTTGGTTACAAAGGAGCTTTCGCAAAAAAGAAGAGATAGATTATGTGGATACATATTTTCATGTTGCAAATTTTGTATCTACAAGAATTATTCTAGCCATTTTCATATTTTATGATTTGGATTTATATTAGTTAGATATATAAATTTCTTTTCTGAATGGTGATTTAGATAAACTCATTTATATGCCAAAACCAGAATAATATATTTTTGAAGGCAAGAAAAATAAAATATATAGGTTAAAAATCCCTATATGACCTTAAACAATCACCTCATCAATGGTATTTGACTTTTCAAAAATATCATATTTGAACTTGGTTTTGCATAACTAACTTTACCACTATGTATATGTTTGGAATAGTGGGAGTCATTTTATTATTTTATTATTATATGTAGATGATATATTGTTGACTAGGAATAATAATGAAATGATTGTCAAAATGGAGTCATGATTGAACTCTAAGTTTGAAATGGAGGGCATGAGAGAAGCATCCTATATCTTGGTTATAAAGATTACTTGTGATAGAGGCTTGAGACTTCTCTATTTGAGTCAAGAGAGATATATCGATCATATCTTCAAGAATTTTATAATAAGTGATTGCGAGTCTGCAAACACACCCATAGCTAGAGGGGCAAACTTAGTAATGCAGATTGTCTTGTTGATAGGCAAAATAAGTTAAATGTTCTTTATACACAAGTTATTGGCAGCTTGATGTATGTTATATTGTGTATAAGTTATGATATCAACTTTATTGCTGGTATTGTGAGTATATATGAAAGTAATCATAGTTGGTTACATTGGGCTGCAATGAAAAAGATTCAGAGATATCTAAAAGGAACAAGAGATTTAAAATTATACGTTAAAGCCGATGAACTGAACATGATAGGATACTCATATGTTGACTTTGTTGGTAGCAAAGATGATAACAAGTTAACCTTTGAGTAAATTTTCTTGTTTGGAGGTATTGTTGTTTCCTTGGCTTGCAAGAAAGAGGGTTGTGTTGCATTACATATACTAAGAATCTGAGTATGTCGTCTATCGTATGACTACAATAAGTATCATTTAGATAAACTACTTCATACGTTATTTGAAGCTGGATATAGTGAGTAAGCTAATTATCATTTATTATGACAATAATATAACAACTACTTTGATTAAAAGTGAAGTTGATACCTTCAAAAACAAGTATATAATGGTTAAATACTACTATGTTCATGATATGCTTAAAAGAAATGAAATATTAATATCTTATTTGCCAACTAAAGACATATTGGTCGACCCCTTAGAAAAAATATTTCTTAAGATCTCTTTACTAAGTATGTCACATACATTAATTTAAGATATGCTTGAAGTCTTAATGTAGAGTTAAACACTTTGGTTGTTATGTAGAAAAACCGTATTAATTACGAAAATCATATAACAGAAGAAGTTGCAGTTCTTGTACAATTGAAGAAGTGATACAATTCGGTAATCCATATAATAGTGGGAGGAAACCAATGTCTCATTGATCAACTCTTGTAACTAAGTGAGAGATATAAGTTAGTGTGCATAACTAAATGACCATATTAGGCCTTTGTTAGCACTCTCATGGAATAAGGAAAGAAAGGATCCCTTTCATGATTTCCTTGGATGTGGTTTTCTTATATAAATAAAATGAGTTACAAAACCAATTTAAGTTGACAAAACAAACAGAGGACTTTTCATAGCGGTTACTCCTACAGAAACAAAAAAACTAAAATAATAAGTTATAAATAAAATAAAATAGACACACACACACATATACATATATATATATATATATACATATATACATATATATATATACATATATATATATATATATATGCACACGAGTTGTCTTGTATGGGAATTAGTGTAGAAAATCAAAGAAACTTTCTTTCCTAACCTTTTGAATGGGAATTGTGTTTTGTACCTGATCTTCAATATGCCTTTTGTCTGTCAACGTCAACTCCTCACTTCAATAAGAATTAAATATGGGATCTCGATGTTCAATCGTATTCCTAAAAAAAACACTGTGTTAAATGAAGTAAAGAACTAAACTTGGAAGTAGGATGTTCAATGATATCTTCCTGTACACCAATTTGATCACTTTGAATTTCATACTTGATAGAGTCCAACATGAACACTGACGAAATTTTCAAGCAGAATGTGGTGTCCTGGGTTATGTTAATACATGCCTAGGAGGTGGCTGCAACAATCAAGCTATTCCAATATATGCATTATGATCAGCGTGAGGGTTCCAAACTGATTCGACGGAGCCAACACACTAAGAGTGTGCGTTACTGCATGTGATTTTCATATGGGAATGCAGATTCAAGGAAAAACTGTTAAAACTTGGCATCAACTAGGATAGTGACTGGAAATTCCATGGTCAATACATTTATTTTAATGGTCAATACCGGCCACATTAGCTAAAAGCGACCTACAACTGCTCTATCCGCTCCCATGTAGGAACAAACAAGAAGCTCTTGGCTTTTAGCTTTGAGTATCTAGTGCAAATGAGGAAGTTCTCTATAGACATACTCGTACAACTCTAGAAGGTGGCTCGTGCATACGAGCTTATCAGTCCCATAGATGATGAAAATGTATCAATTTCCTTCAATCACCTCGAAGAGATGCTTGGCGATGATACCAATGGCAATAGGCCTCTGGAGCTTCTTGACTTGGGAGGATTTCTCTTAAGATATGATGTGAAACTTTACATGTATAACTTTTGTCAAGGAGTTAGCGCACGTATCAATAGTTGGCATATAAGATATAAATATTTTATTTCTCTTAAGCATATCATGAACATAGTGGTATTTAACCATTTGCTTCTAGAGCTATCAACTCCACTCTTAATAAGAGCTATTGTTGTATTGTTACCATAATAAATAACAACTAGCTCGTTGACTATGTCCAATTTCAAATCATATATGAAACAAATTATCCAAACGACACTCATTGCAAGCAACATACTCAGCTTTTTCTATATGCAATGCTATACAACCCTGTTTCTTGTAAGCCCAAGAAATATGACTACTTTTAAATAAAAATATTTGACCGAAGGTTAATTTGTTATCATCTTTGCTTTCAACTAAATCAGTATTTGGGTAAATTATTATTTTTAGTTCATACTCTTGAAAGCAGAGTTTTAAATCTTTTGTTTCTTTAAGATATCTTAGAATCATTTTCACAATTATTCAATGTTGTCAACCAAGATTACTTTGATATCTACTCACAAGAGCAACATCAAAACTGATATTCATTTTTTTATACAATATAACATACATCAAGCTACCCACTGTTTGTGCATAAGGAACATTAGGCTTGTTTTCTCTCTCACTGGGATAATCAACATTATTGAGTTTGACCCTTTAAGCAAAATATGTAATTGTAGGTTTGTAATCACCCATTCTAAATTTTTTAAGGATATAATCAATATATCTCACTTCAATTAGAGAAGTCTAGATTCTCTATGACGAGAAATCTTTATACTCAAAGTTATAGGATGTCTCTCCCATATCATTTATTTCAAACTTACAGTTTAACTATAACTTAGATGTGACAATTATCTCATTGTCATTTTCAATCAACAATATGTCATTTACATATAAAGATAAAATGATAAAGTGGCTTATATTGTTCCAAACATATACACATTGATAAAGTTCATCCTCCACAAACCCAAATTCTAAAAATGTCATTTTGAAAAGTCAAATATCATTGACGAGGTTACTATTTAAGGCCATATATAGATTTTTCAACCTATATACTTTATCTTCTTGGCCTTCAACGATGTACCCTTGTGTTTGTTGCATATAAATGATTTAATCTAAATCACTATTTAGAAAAATGATTTTTATATGTAGTTGATATAAATCCAAATCATAATATACAAAAATAGTCACAATAATTCCGATGGATGGAAATTTTGTAATAGGAAAATATGTCTCCTCTTAGTCTATCTACTCTGTTTTTGAAAATCCCTTTACAAGCAACCTCACCTTAAATTTGTCGATGAATTCATCGACTTTATATTTTTTAAGAACTCATTTAAGCCTTTGACTTTCATTTCTTTTGGTAAATCTATCAATTCTAATACCTTATTTTTCTCAATGGATTCAATTTCTTAATCTATTGTTTTTTGTCAGTTTGTTGATTCTAATGAGTTAATATCATAGTAATACATCATGTTATCAGTCAACTCATCTAAAATAACTAAATTATACACTTCCTCTGCAAGATAAGGGTGATAATACTTTAAGTAGGGCAATGTGACCCTAGGTGTTTTATATCTACTTAAAGTTTCAGTTTGTTCAGGAAGGTCATTTGGATCAGAATCCATGAATTCAAATGATAATTATCTAAATCCATTAGATTATCAATGCACTC
Organism: Brasenia schreberi; assembly: GCA_036023115.1. Lineage (NCBI taxonomy): Eukaryota > Viridiplantae > Streptophyta > Magnoliopsida > Nymphaeales > Cabombaceae > Brasenia > Brasenia schreberi. Next base: position 17,075,694 of record JAYKKT010000058.1, on the reverse strand, counting down.
ATCATTATTTTCAAGGATGTTATTCTTATTATCTTATAAGAATTTAGCATCTCTACTTTCTATTAAATCATAGTTCTTTTGATAAATCTATATCCGTTTAAATCTTTAGAATATCCAATAAAAATATACCTCAAGGACCTACTATCTAGCTTATTTGTAAATTGATTAAGGATCTTAACATGTTCAATAGATCCTCACCTCCTTAAATGACTCAGGTCTGGTTTTCTTCTAAACCATATCTTATATGGTATGAAAAATACGATCTTACATGATACTCTACTTAATATATACATAGTTATAGTAACTGTTTCTCCCCAAAATATCTTAAGAACATAATCATCTATTAACATAAACCTAGTCATATTAAATAAGGTCTTATTAAATCTTTATACTACACCATTTTGTTGAGGTGTCTTATGTATCATACTATATTTAGAGATACCAAAGTTCTTACAGTATTCAAGAAATTATATAAAGGTATTTACCACATCGATAAGACCTTAAGACTTTGATTGTTTGCACTAATTAATTTTCAACTTCTTGTTTATATTCTTTAAATATTTCAAATACCTCAGATTTATGTGCTAAGAGATGTAATTGTGCATATCTCAAATAATCGTCGATGAATGCTATAAAATAAACATTTTCTTAATTAGATCTTATCCTAAAGGGTCTACATATATCAATATAAATGATTCTTAATGAGATTGTTGCCCTAATTATTTCTTTAGAAAAAAAATTTCTAGTCTTCACACTTGTTAAAAATATTTTTCAGAAACTCAAGCAATAAGTTAAAGTTGGTTAATTTACTGAACATATTCAAACTTATATGCCATAAACGTTTATACTATACATTCACATTAAATGCACAATCAATATAAGAAAAGAAGTCATTATCATTAATGTATAACTTAAATAAACAATATTGATAATCAAAGAAACCAGAAAATGCTATCTTAACATGTTTCCTCATAATAACTTTACAAGAATAAACCTAACCTCAAACCCTTTCTTTACTAAGATAGGAACTGACACAATATTGTGCCTAATAGAAGGCATAATCAGTATATCAACAAGTACAATTGGTGTGGTTTATACAAAAATCTTAAAGATTCAACCCCAAGAACTTCAGAAAAAGTATTATTTCTCATGTAGACATAGTGCTCCTTAAGTTTGTATTCCTTTAGGTCCATAGCTACCTCTTTATTCTTTGAGATATGTGGGGTCACTTTAGAGTCGATCCGCCAACCAATCATATAGCGGTCTATATAGAGACACTAAAAAAGATAGAGACTATATCCTACATTTTTGTTGCATCATGATGCTAGGTGTTTCTACTGTTGTTCTTCTTGTTGCAACAATTTAAACACTTGATCTGATAAGCAGATTATTGTGGTTTTTTAAAAAATTGATCGTCGTTCTTGTTATTTTTGCCAAACCTTTTATTTGTTTTTTATTTTAGATATTCCTAGAGCTTGATCCTAAATCATCCTAAGTAACTAACAATTTTTCTCTTTTATTCTTGTTTAATTGCTAGTTTTAGAGGAAATTCTGAAAGAATAAAATCATACCAAGGTCTAAGGATTGCGGTTACCATGTTCTAGGAAGGAAGAAGACTGTTTAGGATATTAAATATCAGCATTGGTTTAGGGATGACTGATTTAGATACAACTAAATCCCTAATCATTACCAACATTTGGTTTATATGTTTAACTACATTATCTCCTTATTTCATTTTATAAGAACTATATTTTTGAAAGAGTAGTTGTACATGAAATTTACTTGTATTGTCATATTTGAATATTAAAAATAAAAAAACTCTTTAGTGATCACGAATTCCTCAAAGACCCTAATAAAGTCATCTTTCATATAGGTAACATAATGGTCCTCGCTATAGTATCATGTTTCAGAAAAGTCTTATATTTTTTTTTCTTCTTTTGTTCCATTATCATAAGAGGTAAAACAGTTTCTAAGCACATAATCAACACTCTCTAATGTTAGGGCCAACATGATTCTTCTTTTTCATGTTAGAAAATTTAAGCCATTTAATTTTTCAGATTTTGAATAAATAGTTAGGGATATAGTCATAAATTTGCCCTATGTTGTTTCTATATTTCTAGAAAGGTGTACAAAGGTAGAAACGTATTTTTGTCAAATGGCAAATTAGTAAATTAAACAAATAGTTAGGGGATAGAACTATAAAAACATTCAATATACCGAATTTCGTAATTTCATAGAATATACAAAGACAAAACTGTAAATTCACAAGACTAGTATGATGTAAATTAAACTACTTGCCAAGAGACAAAACTGTACAATCACATGCTTAAAGGTATAGTCACCTTTCACTATGAAAATATCTAGACTAAATGGGAGGGAGATCAAAGTTGAAGGCAGAGGAAACAGGAGAGGAGACCAAAGTTGAAGGCATATCTCATCAGTGGTGGCAACAAATCCTCCATCTATTCACCTTCGGTCGTCTCGCTTGTCGACCTTCAATCATACTGTTTGATGGAATCCAACCTGCTATGACTTCTATAAGGCATAATAGAGAAGGATAGTTCTTTGTTCTCCTCTTTGTCCTTACCCTTCAAGCATAAACAACTTCCACCTCTCTTTCCTCACAAAGGGAGAGCATATATTATAGGGATTTCTCTATTTCTCTTATTCTTTTCTTCTCCCTCTTTGTGAGAAGAACAAATACCTATTTGCTTTTGTTCTTTCATATTCATAATAGATAAGTTTTTAAAAAAGTTTGATTTGATATATTTTATAACAGCACTCAAAGGTGTATCTTGTAGCTGATGAAGAAGCCCTTAATGTGTGCAACAGGCAAACCAGAAAGCTTTGATACTAGTGTAGAATATTTGATTCACCTTGAGTAGTCGAGTCATGGCAGAAGCCCAGTGCAGCAGGAGGAAGAAGAATATCTCAAGATGGTTACACTCGGAGGGTTTTCAGTAAAGAAGAAATATGTATAGTGCTTTTTTTATTATTTTTGTTTATGTTCTATGTATATAAATATTTGTTTATATACCAGAATTTTCCATCCGTGTGATTTTCACTTTGGGCTTTCCGTTGAAACCTTATCCTTTGTGAGAGATTTTCACAACTTTAATAAAGTAAAACAAATTTTCTTTAAAGGTTTTATCTTTTTAAAATAAAGCATCTCATGAAATCTGGGAAGAGGGCCCTTCTTTCCACATTTCATAGATGTAATTATTGGCTTCGAAAGTGGCCGACAATAACTTACAAGAGGGTTTTCTCAAAGAATATCCAAGCACGATCAAGACCATAGACATGCAAGAGACCTTTACTGAAGTCAAGCTCTAGGACAAGAAGTGTAGAAGTTGATGAAATAGGAAGGACTCTAAATCCTTCAAAGGCCACCACCTCCACGTTGGATTCCTCAAGACATAGAATGAAGTTATATCTTATCATGTATTTAAGAGTACTTCTTCCATGAATTTCATTTGCTTGATCGGATCTATTAATGATGTAAAAGTTGGTATCTTGATTGATATAGGGTTGACTCATAATTTCCTTCGAGATTCTTTGATTGAGGTCATCGAGTGTCCTTATGAGACAAGGTTCTTTTAATTGGTAGTTGGTAGTGGTGAAGTCATGCCTTGAAACCAAGTGTGCAAAAACTTGAGTTTGACTATGAATGGGTTTGATGCTACTGTCGACCTCTACCCTATTGTCATCAATGGAGTTGATCTCATATTGGATATAACATGACTCAAAGAAATTAGGGGTATGTTCTGCTATTATACCAAGTAGCACATTATCTTATCTACCAAGGTCAATCATACACCCTAAAGGCTAAAGGATATCTATTGTAGTTGAGCCAAGCCCGTAGAGTCATGCAGCTTTTGGGTTTTACGTATGCCTACTTTTGCCAACACCCTCCTAGAAGCCTTTGACACATTTAGCCAGCCTACACTTCTTTGCTAGATCTACCCTTGCTCAAGGTGGTCATGCTCTCTTGCTAATCAACCTCTTTCTTGAGTGCATATAGCCCCAACGGAGCCTACCTCTTTGAAACCAACTGCCCTAGTTCAGCCTGAACCTAAAACCAAGTTTTTGATGCATGTGTTGGCTGAATGTTTTTGTGTTTGACGAGCATACAGGCACCTCCTTCCACCTCGTGCTTTTGTTCGTTCTATTCTCTTGAAACTGAACATTGGTCATGTCTGTATCAAGCCTTATTGATATGCCTACTCCAAAAAGGAGAATATTGAGCACCTAGATTGTTATGTCTATTGACAATTCTTATTAGTAAAAAAGGACAATTCATGGATGTTTTGTATTGATTGTTAAGATCCTAATGATGCCACCTTGAAAGATAACTTTTCTAACCCTATTTTTAAAGAGTTGCTAAATCAATTACATGGAGCATTCTATTTTTTCTAACCCCGACTTGAGAGGCAGTTATCACCAAATTCATATAGCACATGAGGATATATGTGTCTATGTTTCATATTCATGAGGGTCATTATGAATCCTTAGCTATACCATTTAGACCCATTGATGCTGAACCATTTCTTGGAGGTGCATGGATGAGACTTTCAAGAGCTTACTTCACTGACATGTTTTAGTTTTCTTATGATATTTGGTCTACTCTAGGTCTTGGGATGATCATATTATTCATGTAACTCATGTTTTAACTATACTTTGTAAGAATAACATGTTTGCCAAGATGTACAAAAGTACTTTTGGACAAGAGCATGTACATTATTTGGATTCATATTATCAACATAGATCTCATCAATGTTCATGCTCTCTTATTTGATGCTCAAGATCATGAAGTCTCTAAAGAGTTTTTTTAGACATTGGTTATTACCGATACTTTATTTAGGGCTATAGTTTTCTTGCAAAGCCCTTGACAAATCTATTGGAGAAGGACGCCTTTACTTGGTCTCCTAAAGCTTATCATGTATTTGAAAAGCTCAGAGTCATCATGTCCAATGCACCCATTTTTACCTTATCAGATTTCACCAAGGAGTTCGTGGTGTGGGCAGTTGCATGTCATAGTGGTGTTTGCGCAATTCTTATGAAAGAGGAGAATGGAAGCTATATCACTTTGCAAAAAGAGTTACTCAACCTATGAGAAGGAGCTACTCTCTATTGTCCTTGTACTCAATAAATGGAAACCGTATTTGCTTGGTAGGTGATTCACTTTGTATATTGACCACAACCTAAAGTTTAATTTGGAGCAAAAGATCACGATCTGACAACAACAAAGGTTAATTTCTAAGTTATTTGTTATGGTTTAATCATAAAAGTGGGAAAGAAAACCTTGTTGTGGATGTTCTATCATATATAAACAAGGACCAACTGATGGTATTTCTAGCAATTGATTCTGCGCTCCTGGATCATGTATGAGACATCCAACAAATGTATCTAAACATAGTGGAGCTCATGGCCAAGGTGTTGGCAAATCTTTCCTCCTACTCGTTCCACTTGGTCCGTGGTGGTATCCTCTACTTTAGTAATTTTTTTTTAATTTGTGCTTTAAATAACTTTATGCTCAAAGAATATCATGGTTCATGCATAAGAACACATCAAGGTATTTCTAAGACTTTCCAAGGAGTCAAGTGTGGTTTTTATTGGGAGATATTACCCGATCTTTCAGAGTGTAAGACGTTAAGCTCAAAAGTACATGTATAGTAAGGTTCTTGATACTAATATCTTAATAATTCCATCACAAGCATGAGAATCGATCTTTGTAGACTTTTTTGAAGCCTTACATTCTTTGAACAGGTATGAAATCATTCATGTGATAGTTGACCAACTTACTAAATATGCTAACATCAAACCTGTCAACAGCCAATATAGGGTGGCCACAAGCTATTAAAGCCTTCATCAAGCATGTTCTTAGCATACATATGGTTCCTAAGACTATTATTAGTAACCAAGATATAATATTGACTTTTAAGTTTTGGGAGGAATATATGTATCAATTGGAGACTACTCTCATCCTATCATCCCAAAACCCATGGCCAAACTGAGGTGGTAAACTGAATCCTTTAGACTTAACCTCCATTAGTTCATAGAGATATGCCTAGTGCATGGTTGAGCCTTCTTTCATGGCCTGAACTTTCTATACATCTATACCTTATCCAAAATGACTCCTTTGGAGGCTCTAGAGTTGTGATGTCTTACTCCTTAATACATATGAGCAAGGTAGTGTAGTGTATGAGAAAGTTGATATCTCTTTACAAGAGTACCATTAATATTTTGAAGAGGTTAAAAGAGAATATTTTTTGAGTTCAAAAGTGTGTTCAAGTTCAATTTGATAAGGGTTAATCCAAACTTGAATTCGAGGTAGGAGACTGGGTTTGACTCAAATCTCATCCCCAAGCTTTTAACTCAACTGACTTCTGAAGCTACTTACTAACTGTTGTGGATCATTTAAGACTACAAAGAAGATTAAGATTAGCAGGTCAGTATATGAGCGAGTATCACCTGAGCTTGTGAACATCCACCCAGTATTCCATTAATCTTACCTCAAATTGCATGTTAACCTGCATCCAAACGAAGGTGTTGGAAGACCAAGAGAAGCATGATGGAGATGGTGTATCCTTAAGAAGGTCACCTCAATTCAACCTTGACCAACCATCCTCTAGTTAGGTTTGTGAGATCAAGGTGCAGTTGATTGAAGGCTTAGGCAATAAATTGGAGAAATTGGAAAGAGCCATCAATGTTGGAGCTGAATTAAAGATCAAATCTAGCCCATAACCCATCCGTCCTAAAGAAGAGGATCTACTTGATGACATGGTGAGCTGATCCTCTCCTTGGCCTCATTTTATTTGCTTTTATAACTAATTGGGGTTTGCTTATGTCATTTGAAGTTCTAAAAACCTTTTAATTAAAGTAGGACATCTATCTTTCATATGTTTGTCGCCAGGTGGACAAAGTTCTTATCTTTTGATTATGGGTTCCTAAATTGATTTCTTTCGGACTTCTCTATTCTTCTTCCTCTAGCCATCGACATATTTATCTCTCTAGTTCTCAAGAAATTCTCAATTGAATCATATTGTTGTTGTGCCACTGAGCAACTAGCTAGTCGCCCTCACCTTTGGCCAATCAAACTTGACATCTTGCGATTGTAAGAAGCCCAATGCAATGCACTTTAGGGTCCAAACCAATTCGTTTGGGTTTAGCTCTCAATCTATCATGATCCAGAGCACGTCTGATTTCATGAAACCGTGCTAACTCAAGCTAAAAATTTTCCAACCATTTTTGTTTGGCTTCTCTCGCATTACCAGGAATGAGTGGTTTTGTTGTGGAATTCGTGGCTTTAGTTTCGATCATTAAAAATAAAAAATGTTTAGAGTGTTCCAATCAGAAAACACATTATGTGCTATGAAAGTGGTTCCAACAAAATTCACATACATAAAAGGCGATTGTCACGCTAAGATCGAAGGCCAAGTCCCATAGTGCCAATAAGCACCACCTCCCACAACAATTTGGATGAGTTAGAGGCGAAGTTCTGAACTTTGAAGAACTCCATAATGCACAGGATGATGAAGTGGCAAACAAAGCTTATTGCAAATGTGCCTGTTGCACCACAACCTTCCTCGCCAACCATGCAATTGACTGATCACTCGCGCAGCCAGCCAACCAACCATTCACGAGTCAAGTTAGCCAATTGTCTCTACAACCAGCCAAATCACCAGCTCAATTGTCATGCTGCCAACCATGTTAGCTCTGAAAAACCAGCAAGCTTTAGCCGCTTGAGCCACCTGCTCCCATGTAGGTGACTATGTTCAGTGACCTGGATACATCCCAGTCCAACAACAGCTCCTCCTCCATCATTGGGTGATCCATACAACCACAAACATATGGAAGTGGATAATCACGAAGTGACGTCTCTTCGTCCTTAATGTTCCTTATTAGCCTCCTCCTTGTCGTAATCAACAATGTGCCTACCAACCAGAACACTATGATCACATAGGCTGATGGAACCTTTAAGAGGTGGTGGGTTGTCAAAACAAACAAGAAGCTCCTTGCTTTGAAGATCGCTGTAGAGATGCCCATGTTCACTACCGGCGATCCCAAGATATGGCTTTAGAAGTAGCGCATGCATTGAGTTTATTGGTACCGTGGATGATGAAAAGGTTTCAATTGGCTTCAATTGCCTAGAAGGAGATGTATATTAATGATACTAATAGTGTAGGTCCCTTAGAGAGTGTCCAACTTGGGAGGATTTCTCTCGGGACATAAACCCACGCTTTGCACCAACTTTCCTAGTGATTCTTATTCTAAAATAAAAGAGTTAAATCAAGAGAGTTCACTTAAAGAATATCAAAGCAAGATCGAGAAGTGGGCCCTGATGATCTCTCAACATGGTAATCGAGCTCTCTTTAATCAATACACAATCTGCTTAAGGGATGATATATTTTTCCAAGGCATCGCATCCAAAGCCAAAAATGTGGAGGCGCCTTTACTGGCGAAGCTCTATGGTGAAAAGTATAGGAGCCAATGAAATTGGAAGGACTTTAAATCCTCAAAGGCCACCTCTATGCTGAGTTCCTCGACCAATACATGGATGAAAGGGAATAAGGAACCAGCTAGAAGAGATCATATTGCATTTGCTCAATTGGAGGGACGGAGGAAGAAAAATTAATACTTTTGAGTAAGATGAAAAGTGGGAGCTTGTGACAATTGAAAAAAGCTCAAATATCTCGTGGCAATGTATGAAGATGACAACATCAATTGATGAAGAAAAAGATAAATCTCCAATCCGGGAGTTATTATGTCATTTAAGGATGCTTGTTCTATGAATTCCATGAGCTTGATCGGGTTTATTAACAATGTGCATCTTGAATGATATAGTCTACTCATAATTTTTTTCAAAATTCTTTGATTGGGTTATTTGGTGTATTTATGAGACTACGGGTTTTTTAATGTGGTAGTCGGTAATGATTAGTGTGCAAGTACCTAATTTTGACCATGTAAAGGTTTGACGCCACCATCCACCTCTACCATATTGCCATCAACAAGTCGATGTCGTATTGGGTATGACATGGCTCAAGAAAATTGGGAGTATGGTTTGGGATTAGACACAGATGCACATCACAATAGTAGTCTTGTACCATTACTATAATTAGATCTGACAAGAGTTAGATCATGCTGAGAAGATAGCTAATTGGATTCAGATATACGATGTACGTCTCATAAACAAATCTTGAGTCCCAATGGTATTTGGATATGAATTGAGATACAAATCCAATTTGTTGTAGGTAGCAATTTTGCGTTCCAAGTTGGTCTGGAGGATGCATGATTTTGTGTTCATTTGAGAAACAGACCAATCCAAAAGTAACATTTTCTTTTCATATTTGTTTCATTAATCCAGACTTTTTGAATGATCCTTGTGTCTTGTTATTTTATATGAGTCAAATAGGTCAACTTTTTCCTTATAATATTTTAAAAGATTTTTATACCATTCATTTTCGTATTTGTTTCATTAATCCAAACTTTTTTCAAATGCTCTTATGTTCATGAGAGGAAAAGGTCAACTTTCTTTTTTGTATTTATTTTATCAATTGTTTCTTTAAGAAATTTCATTAGGGTCATGGAAAAAAGTACTTCGGTGTCATTTTAAGAAGCAGGATCCATGCTTGCCTTCATGTAGTCATTTAAGGAGATACATTGAGAAGGAAAAACAACACACATACATATAGTGAATGAAATAATTTGTAGATTTTACAACAAATGTAACTAGGTCAGGAACTTGGCTTATCATTCTTGTGATGACTGATGTGGCTTGGCCTACTTGTATCCAGTAATGAACTTATTAGTTGTTATTTCTTCTTTTTTCTGTGTGTGTGTGGATATATATAAAGGAGGCCTTAACCCAACTATAAGTACAACTTGTACTAAAATAAATGAATACTTGTCTGATCCAACAATAAGTACCATATGGATAGAAGCAGATACATGATACTAGACATGTAATCCATACAAGAGCTTAGCTTCATACTTTGGTTTAAGCACCATTAATAGAAAGAAGCATTTGATATCTATTGGTGCCAATTTCAAAAGAAAGGAAGCGGATGCTCAATCATCCCGCCTATCTCGACTCAAGAAGATTAACAGATAGAAAATAAACAACAAAAAAGATAGGTAGTATCTTAAAGGCGTTCAGATTCATCATTATTGGGTTCAACCTTTTGGATGCAAGAGCCTAGATACCAACCCGATCAAATGATAATTCTTTTACGTTCCTACTAAAAGGACAACCCGAATTACTAAGTGTACACCCCATTTCTCTTTTTACCCTCCTCATCATCTCGCAGTCACTTCTCTCTCTCTCTTTCGCTCCCCCTCCCTCTCACCTCACTGGTACTCTCTCTTTTGCCTCCCTCTCTCACCTTATCAGCCAGTCACTCTCTCTCGTGCGTTAGTATCTCCATCTCAACCTCTCCGGTTTGCTCTCTCCCTCTTTGAGAACATTTTGTTAGGTTTGTGTTCTCGTTGTCTCTATTTTCTCAACTTTTTCCAAACGAGACTTGAATTATCAATTCCATATCCCGCACAATCAAAGTATGTAATTGTCTTTGAATCATCACTTGAATCATTTGACATTTACCACAAATTGATCAACATCATCACATAGAGATGTGCTAAATTAATATCTCTAGATAAGACAGACGGGTTACATCTCCTTGCAGAAAGAGACACAGGCGGGGGGTATCGCCTTCTCGAAAGAGACAGTGCCTTGGAGAAGAGGGTCAAGTCAGGGAGAAGAGGTTGGAGGGAACCCATACTATGATGCTGGTGGTCAATGATAGAGGACGACAAACCATAGATACGGATGGATACGAATGGTAGAGACAAGGGAGTGCTGAAGGAAAGGAGAAACAGGAAGAGGGTCGAGTGATATCAAGTGATGGGTAGTTCGAGAATTTTTTAAGAACAAGGGTGTGTCCTTAGTAAAAGGGGTGTGCCTATAGTAACACCCTTCTTTCAAAATCCTTTTTTCTGTAATGAAGAATCATAGAGATAGATTATAACCATAATATGACTTGATGGGACATATAAGACTTAGCACACACTACATCTATGTATGCTTCAATATTATATCATACTACGTGTAAACACCCTAAAAATGTTTTGAACCCTAGAGTTACAAAATCAAGTTTTGGAATTTAAATCTAAAAGATCATGCTGATTTGCCCGAAGATAGAGCAAGGCCTGAATCAATAGGAGACATGATTTGCGGAGGAGATAAGGATGAATCCACAAAGGCAAGCACATCCAAAACAAGAAGACGACTTAGGGCCCATACTAGGTCTAGCCAACCAAGGCTCGACCTACTTCAGACAAGTAAAGAGGTTAACCTAACTCGAAGAAAGGAATGGGTCAAGGCATGATCGAATATCAAGCCTCAATAAAGTTCCAAAGCCAAGCAGGGCTCATCCCAAGCTAAACTCGATCCAATCCAATACTGAAGATGGTTCATCTCAAGGGAGCTGGTGATCATAAGACATGAAAGGTTAAGTTAATTCAAGTCAAGGTTAGAGTCCATTCAAGCCTCAAGTTCAAGCCAAAGGGCCAAGGAATGTATCAAAGCAAAGTCATGGCTAAGGCATACGATTGGGTGAAAATGATTCAACAAGATATTTTGGTTCAAATTAAGACAAGCCTGAATTAAGTCAAGTCAAGGACGAATTAATTAAGTCCTACACTATGCAAAGATGGATCATGCCTAGCCATGAGCTAGACCAAGTGAGAACCGCCTCCTGCTACATCATGAACCAAGTGAAGATCGCACTTAGGCGGGTGCTCGATCAAGAGTGGGCTAGCCCACATGGCTGCCCCAAAGACTCATACCAGCTCACATAGACTAAGAAGGGGACCACTCCCCAGCCCACATGTACCCATGTGCAACTATGGACCAGATGTCCTTGGATCAAATTAAAACCACATTGAATATCAAGCCAAGAACCAAACTCATGGAAGGCCCTAGAGGGCCCCCTTGAAATCTATAAAAGGGGGCCTTGGGGGAAGGTGTAAGGCATTAAAGAGAGAGAGAAAATCTTGCAGTAAAAGAGGGTGAGAAAGAGAGAGAGAGAGAGAGAGAGAGAGAGAGAGAGAGAGAAGAAGGAGGAGAGTAGATGTGCCGCCACCAAACCGTCGGCCATTACGCGATTTCTCTACGGTGAAGGTTATCTCTTCCCTTCACTTTTCAAATTTCTCTCTTCTTCTCTTTTATTAAATTCAATTGGGGTAAGGAGCAGATGACTCTATCTTTGAAGTAATGATTAAGAGTTATGATGCCCAATTTTCTTTATGTTCATTGATGCATGCTATGTGTTTGATTTTCGGTTTCTCCTATCCCAATATCCCAATATCTCCTAATTCCCTATATGCTTATGCTATAATCATAATTTCCTTCATTTAATTCAGTCATTTACATTTTAATTGTTGTAGATTGTCTTTTAATTCAGACAAAATGCATTCATGTATCTTGTAAAAATTGAAAGTCTATTTTCTGCACTTTGCATATGTTTGATGTATGATTTTTAATTTCCTACTCCCTATCTGAATACACTAAAATTTTGCACACCTAATCTATACACAGACCCACTGTCAATAAAATTTTCAAGAATTTTAGAATTGTACATCATAAATAAAATCAAAGAAAATCGAGTAAAATCAAAACACAGTCTGTGAAACCTACACTTCCTGCAATAGATGTTAGGTCATAATTTCATAACTTTGTCTGCTGTGAACCAATTTTATTAAAAATGATGCCATTGAAAAGTTGAGATTTATATCTTCCCAACAAGACTAAGTTCATAGAAATCGGAGGATTGTGTACCAAGATACAACTGTTTTTCTAAACCTCTGTATTTCTGTCACAGATCTGTCCCGAATACCTAATTAAGTTATGTTCTCAGATTTAATTTTATACATCCACAACATTTAAAATCGAAATAAAAATAGTTGTTGAATCTTCATATTCTGTTTTCTGTAAAATTTTGAAGATTTTTGAAGATTCAAAAGCTATAAAAAAATCTAAAAATAAGTTTTTGAAAATAGAACCAGTTTCTGTTTTTCAAGATTTTAAATACTTTCATTCAAAGACTAAGTTCGGTCAAGTTTTTGAGAATTGAAATTGGATTTTGAAAACACAATGGATCTAAAACAATCTTCAAAACGTCTAGGTTGACCCTTCAGCATCGATTCAAGAATGCCTACGTCGAAAAGAACTCACTTTCCCACAATCGTTATAGAAGTCAGAAATCATCTTTGTTAGTTTGAGCAAACTAGTTAGAATGCTTGCACATTCGTAATTTGTGAATTTAATTTCAAGTCTCTACATAGACTTCGGAATAAAATTTCACATCTACAGATTTGGTATGCCTGGTGGGACCTGAGTCTTTAAAAATTATTTGATCCATTCTTATTTTTCTAAAACCAATTCCAATTTTAAATTGTGATTCTAAACTCTCTCTTTCAAATCCCTTGAGTTCAATTTTCAGCAATTCAATGATGTCAAGTTTGGATGATCCCTTTGAAAATATGTCAACGAAGGCCTCATCAAACTTTCAAAATCAGTTTTCCAAAACTACAAAAAATCTTCTAAAACCCAAGATGGAAAAATTGCCTCTTTGAGAAGTAGAGTGATACAACTTGAAAGGAAAATTGAGGTCCTAAGTCAAGAGGCCAAGGCACATTGTTCCCATGAAAAGTCATCTCGAGTACATAGGGAGAAAAACCATATCCAAAAAACAAAACCAAGGCCAAAATTTGATGAAAGATATGATGTCACAATTGTAGGAAGTGTTGAGATCAAATCATCTAACATTGTTAATTACCCAAACACCCCTTTCTCTATCATAAACCAACCAAGAGATCGACCATGGCTTTCCTTGGAATCCCTCCATCAAATCGTCCACCCATAGGCGCACATTGGGTTGCACCTAGGATCCACCCCAAACCCTCTAGGGTCACATGCATCTCAAGGGAGTCAAACCCTTCCACCTCTAAATCCATATACCTCCTAGGCGCACCCTAAATAACTCAAGTATATAACTAGCTTAGAAAACTCTTAAAACCCGAAAACATTTAAAAAATTTAAAAATTCCAAAAGAAAGTCTTTTATGTTCATCCTTCTAGTATTTGTTTGGAAAATAAAATAAAATTGAAAAATTCGAAAATCCTAAAAATTTTGGTTTTCAAAATTGGGTACAAACTCAAAAATCAGTTTTGACAAAACCCATGTATATTTTCAAACTCAAATTGTCTCATGCCATTGTGAATAATCCTCTTATGCATAACACTTCTCTTGGGCATGAAACTTCCCTACAAATCAAAGCACTTAAGAGTGATCAAAGCAAGGAAGAAGATCCCCTCATCCATGAGGATGATTAAGCCTTCGAACTTTCCAAATTTTATAGAATCATTGACTTAAAAAAACCTTCAAATTTCATAACCCAAAGTGTGTCAAAATAGGTCTTTGTTTGCATGAGAATGAAAATGCATCATTCATTGCATTTTTGAAATCGCACATAGATGTGTTTGCATGGACTTGTGCCAAAAGATAATTTTTGACTTCCAAATATTAATTTGATAGTGGATAACACTACAAATCATGAAATGTTTTCTTTCATAGATGGCTACTTGGGTTATAACCAAATCAAGCTAGCACCAAAAGATCAGGCTAAAACTGCTTTTACTATACCTTGGGGAACATATTGTTGCACTGTTATGCCTTTTAGTTTGAAAAATGTCGGTGCCATATACTAAAGAGTCATGACTACTATTTTTCATAATCAAATCCATGAGCTTTTGGAAGTATATGTGGATGATCTTTTAGAAAAATAAAAAACCCGATACACACATAGAATCTTTGCAAAAGATTTTCGAAAGACTTAGGCTTTATAAAGTGAAACTAAACCCTCAAAAATATGTTTTTAGAGTAGAATCAGGAAAACTCTTAGGATTCATGGTTAGCCAAAGGGGCATAGAGGTCGACTCCTCTAAGTATTGAGACATCATAGACATGGCTTCACACTCCAACTTAACCCAAGTCCGAAGCCTCTAAGGTTGACTCCAAGCGATTAGGAGATTCATCTCCAACCTAGCAACAAGATGTGAACCTTTCAATAGGCTTTTGAGAATAGGGTTTACATTTGATTGGGATTCCAATTGCGAAAGAGATTTTGAAAGATTGAAAACTTATTTGGTAAATCCTTCGATTTTAAAACCTCCAAAGCCAGGAAAACCTTTATTGCTTTATATTTTCATTCATACGAATGCATTGGGGGATTTGCTTGCTCAATATGAGGATGATAGTCTTAAGGAGTACGATATTTACTACATTTTGAAAACTCTATTAGCATATGAAAGAAATTATCAAGCCATGGAGAAAACGTGCTTAGCCTTAGTATAGGCTTGCCAAAAGTTTAGACATTATTTCCTAGATCATGAAATTTGGTTAATGTCTAAACTTGACCCTATCAAGTACTTTTTGAAAAGCTTATCCTAACGGGTAGGCTAGGTAAATTACAACTCTTCCTAATGGAGTATGATCTAAAATTCCATCTCCAAAACTCCATTAAAGGACACGCCCTAATCGATCATGTAGCTGAGTTACCCCTTGAAGATACATATCCCATACTTGATGAAATGCCCGATGAGGGCATCTTAACAAACAAATTACAAAACCATGTTTTATCAAATTGTTATAATGAAGATCAAGTATGAAAAATGTACTTTGATGGAGCAAAGAATCAACAAGGGGCAGGCATAGGAATCATTCTCATATCCCCCGAGAAGGGAGAGATCCTGATGGCATTCCTAGATTTCCCTTGTTCAAATAATATGGCTGAATATGAGGCACTCACACAAGACCTAAAATTTTGAAAAATCTAGCGGCAATATGTGTTGAAGTCTTTGGAGATTCTATGCCTGTTGTAAACCAAGTTTCAAAAATTTAGCAAGTCAAAAATGAAAAACTTATTCCATACCATGAATTAGACACCCAGTTGATTGATTCTTTCAAATCATGTATATTCACTCACATAGGTAAAGAGGACAACACCATAGCAGATGTCCTCTCTCCTCTTTAGGGTCATCTCTAAGGATTGACCCCACTATGGGCACTCGAACCATAGAGATCCTACATTTACCCACTCCATCCACCAATGATTTAGAGATTTGCCAAAATGACCAAAATAAAAAACCTTGGTTTCAAGACATTAAAAACTTTTTACAAAATAGAGGATTTCCCAAATTCGCTTCTTTTAAAGGCTTTTATTCAGAAAATTTCAACCCGATATGTGATTTTGTGAGGGGTTCTTTATAAAAAGAGTTTTATCGATATCTTGTTAAGATATGTCGACCATGATGAGGCTAGGACCATTATGCATGAGTTCCACGATGGAGAATGTGGAGGTCATGTCAATGCAAATATGATGGCCATGAAAATACTTAGAGATGGTTATTTTTGGTCTACTTTGAAGCAAGATTGTCATAACCATGTTAAGAAGTGTCACCAATGTCAAGTGCATGGAAATGCCATTCATATTTCATCATCTGCATTGCATTCCATCGTGAGTCCATGGCCCTTCACCATGTGGGCATTTGATATTATAGGACCAATTTCACCCACTGCATCAAATGAATATAGGTTTATTTTAGGAGCTACTGAATATTTTTATAAATGGGTTGAAAGTATCTCCTTGACTAATGTCCAAGGACAACATGTAGTGGCATTCATTAAGAAAAATATCTTGGATTGATTTGGAGTTCCAAGAGGCCTAGTGTATGATAATGGCACCTCATTCAAAAATGAGAAAGTGGAAAAGTTATGTATGACCTACGACATTACTCAATACTTCTCATCCCTTGTTCTTGTATATAGGTATAAGTGTATTCACTCTTCATTCCTCAAGCATCTTTTGGTTTATTCATATTTTATTAAATAGTCTAGTGAGCCAAGTGATTCCTGTCTCTCGTAGGATTTTTCAAATTTCTATAAGAATATTATTTGGTACTACAGATTTACCAACCTTCATACGTTGAAGAGCCTCTTAGACTTCATTCTTTTGAATATATTAGTAGAAATTATGGTTTATATACTTTTCTAATTTGATTAACTTTCCTAAGTTAATACTAATATCTTTATTTTTATTAAAAAGCTTATAAAAATTCCATCTATTTTTATATCATCATTTTTCACTAAAATTTTTTCATCCTCGCCTTTAATGCATCTAACAAAATTAAGATCCTTAGTTTTCTTATCTATAGCCCTAACTATCTTAAAAATATCTATTTCACCCTCTTTTGAGTTGAGCTTTTTATATAAATTCTTTTAAATTTTAGCTTTTGCTTCACTTATGGCATTTTTGCTTCTTTATTTGCTTTCTTGTAAGCCTCTAAAGTTTCACTCATCTTCTTAGCATAATGTAATTTATAACATGCTCTTTTTGCCTTGATTTTATCTTGTACTGCTTCACTCTATCACCAAGCTTCTTTTATGCCGGTACACCTCCCTTAGATTTACCTAATACATCTTTTGTCACTTTCCTAATATATATAGTCATATTGTTCAACATATTACAATGTGTACAACATATTTCTAAGTATCTACCTTAAGGACTTTATGCTTAAATATACCTTCTTTCTTGATTTTCAAGTTTCACCATTTAGTTCGAATAGCTTGATGCACTCTTTTCTTCTTTTTCCACCTTTTTACCTGTAAATACATAACTAAAAGTCAATGTTGGGTAGTTAAGCTTTCTCCTAGATTTACCTTACAATCTTTACATATATTTTCATGGGTATTAGAGTTTGATAGCACATATAAGATAAACATGGAAGAGTTTTTTTTATATTTTAATATTATTTCTTATATGATCTATAATTGTGGTATATACTCTATAATTTATAAGTATAAGACATCTTTTCTTGAGGCTTTTGGGTTTATATCAACTAAGAAGAATTTTCCTATAGCTTTCGCTTTTATGAGTATAGAGAATGAAGGAAATTATGTTTAGGCATTGAGGCGTGAGAGAGAGTTATGAACTCCAAACATCTTTCCACGTGTGATGTACAATGATCATGATATGATATTGATGAATGTCATTGAATTCATATTTCTAGATGCAACACACTTATTATAAAGATGGTACATTACAAAAACAATTGAAGAATTTATTACAAAATTAACAAAGAATAAAGATATGACAAGTGTGTTTCGTACGAGTTTCGGGTAAGATGAAATTATATTTGAAATTTTTTTGTCCTACTCTCTTATGTTAAATAACAATGGTTGGACCTATACAAAGAGAGAATCATCTCAACATGGACAAATGGTGTGAGCAATTATGATATTTCTTAAACTAATAGGCATGCAAAATTGGTTGTTAATGTGTATACATATCATTTATGGCTTTTTATTCTTTTAATGATTATTCTGTAATGATGGGCAAGATGAAGAACACACGTAAGGCTTAAAGGATTTTTCAATAGCTCAACTAGGAGATTTAGTACCATTTGTAAATAAATATATTTGTTTATTCAATTGTGGACAGGTGTGGTTAAAGAAGTTAGTTCCGCTACATTACCACCCGAATGTAGTGAATAATTTTTAGAGAGGGTCTTCGCATTTTGAATATGGACGGATGTGGGGGGTAAGGAAGCTAGTCCTAGATAATAAGTTTCGTATTAGTTCTTTGAATATCGGAACATTATCCGGTAAGCTAATGGAGGTGGTAGATACTATGATTTGGAAAAAGATTCATATTCTATATTTACAAGAGACAAAATGGGTTGGCAAAAAAGCAAAGGAGATAGAGGACATAGGTTTTAAATTATGGTACTCAGGTAAAGAAAAGGCTCAAAACGGAGTTGGTATTATCATAAATAAAGATTTAAAGGATAGTGTAGTAGACATACAACGATATAGTGACCGAATCATGACATTGAAATTAGTGTTAAGAGCAAAGGTTTTGAATATAGTTTGTGCTTATGCACCCCAAGTAGGACTAGAAGATAGTATAAAGACAACTTTTTGGGAAGAGTTAGATAAGTTGATTCAAAAGATTCTACAAAGGGAGATGATTTGTTTAGGAGGAGACTTAAATGGACATGTCGGTAAAGAGGCATTAGGATATAAAGGTATTCATGAAAACTTTGGTTTCGAGGATATAAATGAGGAAGGCAGGGAGATTTCTATGGCATTTGATCTCTTTATAGTAAATACAATCTTCAACAAATGAGATGAACATTTAATTACTTACAAGAGTGGCTTATCACAAACACAAATTGATTACTTTATTTGTAGAAAAAAAGATAGAGCGTGTTGTAAAGATTGCAAGGTAATTCTCGGAGAAAGCTTAACCACCCAACATCGACTTTTAGTTATGGATTTACAAATAAAAAATAGACAAAGAAGAAAAGAGTGCATCGAGCTATTCAGACTAAATGGTGGAACCTCAAAAGCGAGAAAGAAGATATATTTAAACAGAAAGCCCTTCAAGGAGATGTTTGGAATTATGTTGGTACACCCTATGATATGTGGAACAATATGGCTATACATATTAGGAAAGTGGCGAAAGATGTGTTAGGTGTATCTAAGGGAGGTGTACCGGCACAAAACAAAGCTTGGTGGTGGAGTGAAGCAGTGCAAAATAAAATAAAGGCAAAGAGGGCATGTTACAAATTACATTATGCTAAGAAAACTAGTGAAATTTTAGAGGCTTATAAGAAAGCAAAGGACACGAAAAAGGCCGTGAGTAAAGCAAAAGCTCAAATTTGGGAGGATTTATATAAAAAAACTCAACTCAAAAGAGGGTGAAATAGATATTTTTAGGATAGCTAGGGCTGAAGATAAGAAAACTAAAGATCTTAATTATGTTAGATGCATCAAGGACGAGGATGAAAAAATTCTAATGAAAAATGATGATATACAAAATAGATGAAAAAACTAATTTTATAAGCTTTTTAATGAAAATAAAGATGTTAGTATTAGCTTAGGAGAGTTAGCCAAATCAGAAAAGTATATAAACCATAATTTCTACCGACGTATTCAAAAGAATGAAGTCAAAGAGGCTCTTAAATATATGAAGGGTGGTAAATCGGTAGGACCAGATAATATTCCTATAGAAGTTTGGAAAATACTAGGAGAAATAGGAATCACTTGGCTCACAAGACTATTTAATGAAATATAGAAAAACCAAAAGATGCCCAAGGAATGGAGAGCATGTACACTTATAGCCATATATAAGAACAAGGGAGACATTCAAACTTGTACAAATTATCGAGGTATCAAGTTAATGAGCCATACTATGAAATTGTTGGAAAGAATTATCGAACGTAGGTTAAGACAAGTATCAAGTACAACAGAGAACCAATTTGGATTCATGCTAGGTAGATCTACTGTTGAAGCGATTCACCTTTTGAGACGTCTTATGAAATATTTTAGAGCAAAAAAAGAAAGACCTTCACATAATATTTATTGATCTAGAAAAAGCTTATGATAGAGTACCGAGAGAGGTTCTTTCGAAAACTTTGGAAAAAAGAGGTATCCCATTGATATACATTAACCTTATAAGAGACATGTATGATGGTGCAAAAACATGTGTGAGGACTCATGAAGGAATGACATACTTCTTTGAAGTTAATATTGGGTTACATCAAGGATCAACTTTAAGTCCATACTTATTTATAATGGTGATTGATGAGTTAACAAAAGATATTCAAGATGAAGTACCTTGGTGTATGTTATTTGTAGATGACATTGTATTAGTGGAGGAGTCTAAGGAAAAAGTTAATAGAAAATTGGAATTATGGAGAGAAACATTAGAAATTAAAGGCCTTTGATTTAGTAGAACAAAGACAAAATATATGGAATGTAAGTTTGATCATTCGGTTACCTTAGAGGACATAGAAATTCAAATTGGCACACATTGCATCCCCCAAAAGAAAAGTTTTAAATACCTAGGGTCAATTTTTCAGAGTGATGGAAGAATTGATGGAGATGTTACGCATAGAATTAATGCTAGTTAGTTAAAATGGAGAGGAGCATCATGTATTTTTTATGATAAGAAGATATCATTAAAGTTAAAAGGTAAATATTATAGAGCAGCAATTAGGCCTATCATGTTTTATGGTTCCGAGTGTTGGGCAATTAATGATCAACATATACAAAAGATGTTTGTGACCGAAATGAAGATGTTGAGATGGATGAGTGGTCATACAATAAAAGACCGTATACATAATGAGGTTATTAGAAACAAATTAGGAGTGACACCAATAGAGGATATAATGAGAGAATATCGTTTAAGATGGTTTGGACATATAGAAAGAAGATCAAAAGAATAACCTATAAGAAGGTATGAAAAACTAAATTTGAAAAGTATTAAAAGAGCTAGAGGATGACCACAAAAGTGTTGGAAAGAAACAATAAAGAATGATCTATGTTATTGTAAGTTAGTTGCTAGAATGGCACACGATAGGGATCTGTGGAAACAAAGAATCCATGTAGTCGACCCCGTCTAGTATGGGAAAAGACTTATTTGTTGTTGTTGTTATTGTTGATTGAGTTGTGGGATATAAGATTAAAGAAGTCATTTGAGAAATCTTGAACCATCAACAAACATTACATTGATGTGACACCAAATATTATAACAAATCTATAGAGAAGAGTATCATGGCAAGCTCTTAAATTAATTGTAAGGGAGTACAATTTATCAAAGATGGTAGTTTAGGCCCAGCCATATGTCGGTATACATTGAGATATTTGCATGAGTTGTTATATGCTCACAATCAACCTTTTTCTTAAATATGATTAATCAATATAAATGTTAGCAATTGATCTAGTTTGTAGAAAGCTAAACATGCCCCACACTGCCAATCAAGTAAAAGAGGAACTAGAAACATTTATAATGGAGACCGTTATTTGAAAATTAAGGCATCACCTAAATCAAGATAGATTTATTAACATGTTGGATGAGCAGTTGAGTCATAAGTTTAACACCTTAGAGGAGACACCCATTCACCATTATAAAGAGAGATCATGTAACATATACACAAAAAAAGATTTGTCAACTTTGGAGTATGTGAACAAGAATGCCTCTTAAAGAGGAAGACATGAACGTAGTCATCCACATGGTAGAGGGCGTGAGACCTCCCCAAGAATGGGTCGTTTATTATCAAGGAGTTGTGATCCTCTTTTTAATATTGACTTCACTGGTTGTCATATTGGGTCTCTTATTTGAGAAGAATACTTGAGATAGTTAGACTTTGAACATCATATGAGATGGTGATACCTTGCTTTATAGGCATATTTGTGAATTACTTGGTAAATATTATTGAAGATAGAAATTGTGTATATCGAGTCATTTCCAAACTTTTGGGATTAGAGGAGTGGTGGCATTAAGCTCGTAGAGAATGCATGAAGGAAATGATATGGCCCATACTCACGAATTTTCATGTAGGAGAGTGATGTTAATGTTGCAATTCGTCATATTGCATATATGAAATATGACCCTTGTTTTACTAACTATTGGATGTTTATGCCAGACACGGGTTCGGTCATCGCTACTTAATAGAGCATCGCATTAGTACTCCTATCTATGAGGAGTTCACCGATATTTCTACCGTTAGTGTTAGATAGTGAGCAACTAGTTGTGAGAGATATGTGATACATTTGTTATCATAATTAATCAGGATATTTTCTAGTAGTAATGCTAATATATTTTACTAGATAAATGTTATTTAAGCATTTAATGTATCCAATTTGTAATTACTTATCTTCTCTTATATTTTATTTTTTTCAAATTGTACATGTCTGATGACTCTTCGATACGACCTATCTTTTCATCTTGACAATGATATTGACATGAAAGTGTTGCAAATTAAGATGTATATATAAATGATAGGATGAGGTAATGATATTATACATGACATTGAGAAGGATGATTAGATGTTATTTGTATTTTGTAAATATACTTTTCAATTTAAATAGACTCACTATTTCATCCAAGCGTATCCAATTATGCATTTGTTTCATTATATTGAGAATGAAGAATGATTAACTAAAATGTCATTCATTACAAATGTCATACATATAAACATGTAATGAATAGTACAAACAAATATCCCCCAAACCCCAAATACAAGACATAAACCTAACATGAGAATCATTTGCACTCCTGAGATCTTGCATCCTCACCATCATTTGTTGTCTCATCAAATATTGTCAAGTGACATACTCGTTAACAATATTGCTTGTATGTCTTTATTAACTATAGTAATGAAGAGTCACTTGACAGTGGTCATGGTATGTACATCGAGTGTTATAAGCTAGTGCTAGTGTGTCATATATGGCGGTAAGATGCTAGAAGAGGAAAGTAATTACGAGTAATATTTATATCATCATCCAATCATAACAAAGATAAAGACTAGATAATATAAAAAAATACTACTTTGCCCACATAAAGAATTATGTATCATGTTGTTTAGCTGGAGGAATACGAGCCAGATGTAAATGATTGATAGAATCTCTCAAAATAAATTGATGCACCCAATCGATATACCACTACATATATAACTCATGAGGATATGTTATTGGGATGCCAAAGTGCTCAAGCTAAAAATATTGCGAGTCATGTGCCTCAAAATGTGGTTTTACCTTGTACTATACCTTATATACTTTATATGCATCGGGTTTTACTAGTCTATGTGCAACACATGACCTTATTGGCACAATTTTGATGTCTTAATGGCAGTTGAACTATTGAATTACCTGATATGGTGCATAGGGTTCAACAACATCCAAACAATGAATGGAGTTATTGTATCTCCATAATTTATATGCATAATTGTCCAAGTACTTTACACACCTATATAGTTAGTCAACCTGCATTATATAAAAGGAAAGATAAAAATTATATATGTATTATGTCTTAGGTTGTGTTTAATATAAAATAAAATAGATAGTTATAGTTTGATAAAATAAGTATCGATGTCGTCTTCATATTGTTAATGCCCAATATCACTGACATGTATACTAGTCAAAATCTCTTTGTTTTCTACTTATTGTCATCTATGTGATCACCCTCATATATATGATATTAGTGAAGTTATGTTCTACTTGTGTTCCTTGAGTCATACCTACATATAAAAAATTAATGAGTGAAACTAATAAAATTGAGTGCATATTGGACATCTTGCCCAAAACAAGAGCGACACTATTCAATTGCATCTCTCAGGTAGGAGAACTATGGCTTAACTGCATTGCCTACCAATTCAGACACACGACTGAGTTGTGTATCCTCCAAATAAAAACTCGTACCATAGGCATGTCTCTTGTGTAGGCGAGACACTCATATGTCGCGTTTCGATGCAGAAACCCGATGGGTATCCACTCCTCTCACCAAAAAAGATGCAGAACACTAAATAAACGATAAAAATTATATCAAATCAATAATATATTGCAAAAAATCACCAAGTTCCTCTTCTAATCGACCTTCTTATTCCTTTTTCTCTTCATTTTCCTCTTCCCTCCTCTTCCTTCTTCTTCTTTCTCTTCGATTGGATACAAAGCAATGTCAAACGATGATCTTGTGTGTCCAAGTCATGAGTCACTGGAATATAGGTATAGGATGGTTCACCATGGTGGAAACATGAAGAGAGAGAGAGAGAAAGAGGGAGGTTCAAATGATTTACTGACATAATAGAGATTTTTCAATTTCTGCTATGAGGTGTGTAGATAGTAAAAATGATGTGTTCATATGAATGGTGGAAAAGAAAGAGAATAACTATAAAGAAACATGACAAATCGAATCACTTATGCAAGTCTTTCATAAGATTGCAAAAAGGGATCCTCGGTTGCATGAACCGGATTATAAAGGAATCTGTCAAATCACCTCACTCACCACTTGCCACCTAGTGGACACACTCTCCTAGCTAGCCATGGAAATCTTCTATAGTGTTGAGATCACCATTACCTATGTAGGTGACTAGGCATCTCCCCAAGCCACCCTACCATATATTCTTAGAGACATGCATCAACATGGAAAATGGCATCGCACACTTTCCTGTAAATCTGAATTAACACACTAACTAAACTCCCCAGCTACGATCAGGGTGGAACCCAAGATTAATTTCCCCCCTTTCTAACATAATTGGGAAGATCCATCACACCAACTCCTTGATAGTAGTTCTCGAGCTTGGCCATCACCACCGTGGTTGCCATTGGGTGGCAGTCCACTGTTGGCCCAATTGATGATATTGAGTCTCAACAGTCATGTGAATGATGCGAAAGCAATATCCCTCCAAGGAAAAAGAAAAAGAAGAAAGAGAATAGAGACAAAAGGAGAGAAAGGTACACGGTTACCCAAAAAGGGTTTTCTCAAGAACATAGTCTTTTGTATATATTTTTTATTTTTTTTCCATTATATAAATACTTGGCATTTTCCTCTTTCGAGTTTTCCTCTGTAGGATTTCCATTAAAGCCATTTTATTTTTTCTGTGAGATGCTTGTATCTTTTCAAAAAAGGCAAAACTATTTTTTTATATATCTTATTTTTTATAAAAGCAACTCATAAAATCCTAGAAGAGGACCTTCTTCCCGCATTTCATGGTTGTTGTTATTGGGAGTTTTCACCAAGGGAGTTTTCTTTTGTGTATATCACGCATGCTTAAACAAACTTAGTATTTGTTTATTTATAGGCTTTATTTTCGTATATTTTTCTCTCCGAGCTTTCATTAAAACCATCATTCATTGTAAGAGATTTTTGCACTTTTGAATAAAGCAAAATGGTTTTTGTTTTAAATGTTTATTCTTATGAAAAGGCATCTCATGAAATATGTAAAGAGGGCCCTTCTCTCATTCCATGGATGTGGCTATTGGGGTCAAAATTGGCCGCCAATAACTTACATCTTTCACTTAGCCACTTGAGCCAAATTATGATATATTAGTTTTACCTTCCACTATTTTGAAGATTTCTAAGTTGTACCATTTCCAGTTGTAAGTGAATTACAACTTATACGCGGTTTTTTCTAATTAATACTTTTTCCTCCACAACAATCATCACAATGTGTTTTCGCACTAAAACTCTAAGTATATCTCAAACTCATGTGTGTAACATGCTTTGCAAAGAGATCTTGAGAGAGGTGTTTAGTCAAAGAGTCAACCCATATATCATTAGTTGGCACATAAGATATAAATATTTCATTCTTCTTAAGCATATCATGAATATGATAATATTTAACCATTATATGCTTGCTTCTAGAGCTATCAGCTCCAGTCTTAATAAGAGTAATTGATGTATCATTGTCACAATAAATGACAATGGACTCATTGGCTATGTTCAACTTCAAATTACGTATGAAACGGCTTATCCAAACAAAACTCGTTACAACCATACTGCAAGCAACATAGTCAACTTCTTATTATGCAACGCTACACAACCCTGTTTTTTGGAAGCTTAAGAAAAACACTAGTTTCAAGTAAGAATATTTGACTAGAGATTTATTTGTCATCATCTTTAATCTGAGCAAAGTTTGTATTTGAGTATCCTACCAATTTTAGTTAATCCACTTAGAAAACATAATTTTAAATCTTTTATTCTTTTAAGATATCTCAATAGCCCATTTATAGTTATCCAATACTGCAAACCAGGATTACTTCGATATTTTCTCATAATACTAAAAATGCATTTGATATCTTGTCTTGCACACAACATAGCATACACAAGTTGTCCACAACTTATGCATAAGGAACATTAGGCTTTTTTCACCCTCACTAGGACAATAACCCTTACTCAATTTTACCTCTTTAGCAACAAGTATATTTACAAGTTTACAATCTCTCATTCTAAACTTTTTTATATATCTCTTGACTCAAATATAAAAGTTTAGATTCTCTATCACAAGAAATCTTTATTTCTATAATATAGGATGCCTCTCCCATATCTTTCATTTTAAACTTAGAGATTAACCAACTTGATTTTAACAATCATGTTATTGTCATTTCCAATTAACAATATGTCATCGACATATAATGATAGAATAACAAAGTAGCTCCCACTGTTTCAAACATATACACAATGGTCAAATTCATTAACCACAAACTTAAGTTCTAAAATGACATTTTAAAAAATTGAATACCATTGACGAGGTGATTGTTTTAAGCCATATAGAGATTTGTTCAACCTATAAACTTTACCTTCCTAACCTTTAACAACATACCTTTCTGTCTGCTGTATATAAATGATTTCATCTAAAACCACTATTTAAAAAACAAATTTTACATAATTTACAATTGATAAAACAATCCTAATAGGTACAAATTTTGCAAGAGAGAAACATGTTTCTACATAATTTATCCCTTCTTTATTTAAAAATACTTTTGTAACCAATCTTTCCTTATATTTATCGATTGTACTATCGACTTTACTTTTTTTAAAACTCCATTTATAGTATGACTTTGCTTTCCTTTGGTAAATCTATCAATTCTCAAACTTGATTTTTTCAATAGATTCAATTTCCCCATCTATTGTTTTTTCTCAAGTTGTGGATTTAGATATGTTAATAACTTGTGATATGTCATAGTATTAGTCAACTCATCTAAATCCACTAAAATATATGTTTTCTCGAGAAGGTAAGTGTGGTAATTCTTTAATTAGAGTAGTGTGACCTTGGTCTTTTATGCCCACTTAAAGTTTCAGTTTGTTTAAGAAGGTCATTTTGATCATAAATTATAGGTTCAAATGATGATAGATCCAGATTCACTAGATCATGAGTGCTCTCATCATCACTTTGAAGGATGTCATTCTTAGTATCTTTAAGAATTCAACATCCCTACTTTCTATTAAACCATGATCCTTATGATAAAATCTATATCCTTTAAAACTTTTTAAGTATCCAATAAAAACACATCTCACAGACCTATTGTCTAGCTTATCTCTAGACTCATTAAGGATCATTATATTGCCAATAGATTTTCACCTTATGAGATGACTCGGGTTTGGTTTTCTACTAAGTCATATCTCATATGGTGTAGAAAATACAACCTTCATAATACTTTATTTAATATATGCATGGTTGTAGTAAACACTTCTTCCCAAAATACTTAGAAAAAGAAATATTTATTAACATTGATAAATTTTATTTAATAGGGTCCTCTTATATCTTTTAAATACATTATTTTGTTGAGGTGACTCGGGTTTGGTTTTCTACCAAGTCATATCTCGTATGGTATAGAAAATACAACCTTCATGATACTTTATTTAATATATGCATGGTTGTAGTAATCGCTTCTTCCCAAAATACTTAGAAAAAGAAATATTTATTAACATGGATAAATTATATTTAATAGGGTCCTCTTATATCTTTCAAATACATTATTTTGTTGAGGTGTCTTCGGCATGATATTTTATTTTAAAATACTAAAGTTTTTACAGTATTTTAAAAAATTTGTAGAGATGTATAGACCACCTTGACCATACTTTAAAATTTTAATTATCTGCCTATTGATTTTTTATTATTTTGAAATACCTTCAAAGTATTTTCTTGAAACAAAAGCAATAAGTCAAAGTTGGCTACCTTATTCAACTAATTCAAACTTATGTGCCCTAGTCATTTATGTTATACATTCACATCAATAATAAAGACAATCAATATAAAAAAAGAAGATGATCCTTCATTATCATTAGTGTTTAACTTAGACAAACCATTTTTAAAATAAAAAAACAAAAGTTATCCTATCATGTTTTCCTACAATGACTTTTGTAAAGATAAATTTGACAACAAACTCTTTCCTTAACTAAGACAGGCACAAACACAAGATTGTGCTTAATAGAATGCACAATTAATGTACGAATAAGTATAACTAGTGTACCTCGTACAAAAATCCTTAAAGATCCAACCCATAAAACATTAACGAATGAATTATTTCTCATGTAGACTTATGTTCTTCAGGCTTGTATTCTTTCAAGTCCATTACTCTTTGTTATTCAAGATGTATAGAGTTGCTCCAAAATCAATCCATCAACTAGTCATATGGCAGTCCAAATACAGATAATCAAAAATGCACAAATTATGTCTTGCTTCTTATTCGGGCTACAACATTGAGTGTTGCCACCATTATTTCTCTTATTACGGTAGTTTCGTTTGAAGTAGTCCATCTTGCCACAGTTTAAACACTTAATCCAAGAAGAGAGTTCCTGTGATTTCTTGAAATATTGACCACCCTTCTTGTTATATTTGTCAAACTTTTTATTTAACTTTCTCTTATTTTGCTTATTCTTGGAGGTAGACCCTAAATAAGCAACTAACAATTTTTCTCTTTTATTTTTGTTCATATGTTCTTATTCAATTGCAAGTTTTAGAGAGAGTTCAAAAATGATAGTCATATTCAAGTTTAAGGGTTGTGCTCAGCATGGGTTCAAGAATGACTTATTTTCCTCCAGCTTAGTCCCTAGTTGTAACTAACATTTGGTTTACGTATTCAGCTACATTGTCTCCTTTTATTTTATTAAAATTATACTTTTGAAGGAGTAGTTGAATATAAAGTTTAGTTATAGTATCATATTTAGCTATTATAGAATCATATAGCTTTTCAATAATGTTATATGCTTCAAAGACTCTAATAAAATCATCCTCCATGTATGTAAAAATAATAGTCGTAGCTATTGTGTCATCTTTTATGAAGGTCTCATATTTTTTTTCTTCGTACGTTGCGTTTGGTATATGTGGTAATATTGTTTTCCTAAGTTCATAGTCAACACCCTCTAAGGTTAAGGCAAAGAGAATTCGTCTTTTTTATGTTTGAAAATTTAGGTCATTTAGTTTCTCAACTTTTTCAACTCAAAAACATAAATTCTCATTGTTATTTTTAAATATTTGGTAAAAATAATAAGAGGGTCTATATATTATAAATACAAAATAAGAAATAAGAAATAGATAAAAAGAATTAAGACTAATTTTATTAAATAATTGCCATAATTTAGGCAGACACCAAACTGTAAAACAGAAACATGCAAATGCTATTCTGCAAACATTTTTAGGCATCTAACTGTAATATCAAACAAACTATAAGTTCCATTTTGTAAACAAATAGAACTTAGACAGAATTAGTAATTTTTGAATAAGTCTAGGGATATTATAGTAATATTCTTTATGTAATTTTCTATATACCAAATGGATAGACCTAAAATTTTAACTGTTTATCTATTTTAGTATTTTTATCAATGTCCTACGAATATAACAGTAAATTGTTGTATGTGGTTATTCTATAAATTAGTAAACAGATTTGAGCAAAACAATAAATCTGCCTAGTTACATTTCTATAATTTTATAAATGTTTAAGGACAAAAGCATACTTTTTGTCATATGGTAATTTTGTGAATTTAACAAAGAAATAAGAAGAAAACAATAAAAAACACTATAAACCGCATCTTGTAATTGTTGGGTTACACAAGAATAAAATTGTAAATTTATAGATCAAGTAAGCAATGTCAAAAAGCAAAACCGTACACACACATGCCCAATGGTATTATGATTATTTGTCACAAAAATATATGGGTAAAATTTTAATATTTATCAGAGGCAAAATGGTCTTTAGTTCGCCCCTTGAGGTGGTTCATGAGAAACGGGGCAATTTTGGAAAAATCGGTAGTGATTTCTCCAAAACTACTGCATGGGCGGTTTTACCTTTGTTCGTGCGGGAGACGTGTTTTCGGACTGATTGTTTGATATGTAGTTGAGCAACACCACTATGAATCAAGAGAGTGATACTTCCACACGACATTCTTGATTCGAACCAATTGGTATGAGAACGTAGTTTTCACGGGATACAACGCGAATCGAATTCGTTACTGATTGAAAAAAGGTTTCTATCATTTTGAGAAACCAGTATTCCGACCAGAGTTACTTCCAAGGGAGATGTTATTTCCATCAAGCATAATCCTACCTCCATACACCACGATCTCTCCCACATGCTTGCAGATCAAAGATTCAGATTTAGAAGCCAAAAACTTGCGTGGTGCTTCATGTCCAAAATTCTAGTGCTACTTCACATGATCAAGCCAATGGTTCTCCAATGCTGAAGGTACCAGCAACCTTTGTGGCGTCCAAGGAAAGCTCATGGGGCTCTATTTTCAGCCAGTCATCATCATCCGGTGGTCGGAACTGTATCTGGAAGTTCTTGGTTTTGGTCTTGGTTCGACCCTTTTTCTCCCACCGTTTGCCACTTTTACCAATCATCCACGATCTGTTGCCTCGACCGCTAAAAATCACTGCCAGTCGAAGCTGCCCAAGCTGTTGGACCCCCCATACTCCTTGTCCTTCATCGACTTTCTTGATCCTTCAAGAATTGATCGTGGTTTCACTATAGCGACTGCCATCTAGATCGGGTATCTAAGGGATCCAACCTGGATCCAATATGAGACCCATTATACTTAAAAGCTTAATCAAACCCAAGGTTGATTGATCGAACCCAGGCCCGATTGACTTGGCTTGGTTGACCAAGTTAGTTCGTTACATTCTTAACTAGTGTTTTCTTTCTCGATCGTGATTGAAACCGTATCAAAATATATATCACCAAAAAAACACTCAATGAAACCTTTGTAGTGGTGGTGTTTGTAGGACTAGATTCAACCTCTATGGTCTAGAGTAGCTCAATTTTCATGTGTGTATTCATCATATGATTAAGACATGCAGTTAGACTGTCATCAACCCTCCCACCGATGGTGCTTTTAGGAGTATGGGAGATTTGAGTTCACTTGCAACTATGCATGCATAGATTATTGAGCTCGAGGCTAGCTTGGCTAGTTTGTCATGCTAGAGGCTTGCTTAGTTCTCTGGATTTGTGTGGTATGATAAAAGAGGACATGTTGTTCAAGTTTTTTCATGGTTTACAACATTAGGTGCAGGTGGAGATGCACTGGCGTTAATGCAAGATATGTATGTAGCTGTGACTAAAATAGAGAGCCTAATGGACTTGCGGGGCTCTTGAGGAAAGAAGGATACTATGAGTCTGAAGAGAGATGAGAGATCCAAGGATAATACTCCGTCTGATATTAAGGTTTGTGGTAGATGGAGGTCTCTACTTAACTCGTCATGATGAGGTGTATGATAGGATTCATTTTTTGTACTATGACATGAGACTTATGCAATCGATTGGAGGAAGTGGGTGCAAACCCCACAAGAAGGCCTAGTAGTTGGTTATTATATTTGTGATACATCATCCCACATGAGGGAATACTCAAAGCATAAAAAGTTGAACACCCTGCTGGTTGAGGATCAGGCAGGATCGAGAATTCGGGTCGAGCCTAGCTCGAGCGTTCATGAGGACTTTATGAGAGTTGCATCCTTTTGTTGAATGCAATGAGGCTGAGATATCACTACGTTCAAGACTTGCATTGGAGATCACATGATGCTTTCTTTGGTATATAGTGACACCATGCATTGAATTATGACTTAGATGACTATGATATGTATCTTGGGTGTGATTTGCTTAGATAGGCACGTGCCATGGTGAAACTATATCTTGGGGGTCTCATGATCACTAACAAGTCCTAACCTAGGTTAATAGTTAGTTGTGACCCAAGCAAGGTTACCAACAAACCAAGGTCCGAGAGAGTGATTGCATTATACTTTCCAACCTTCGAGTCCCAAGTTCGAGGAGCACCTATAGATAGGTAGCGAAGTAGGAATAGATATCTTAGAATAATGATTGTATGGCGTCTACCACAGTTGAGGAGTTAGTGACATCTTGAGTTGTGTGGAATGTGAGCAAGGCTAAGACGCAGATGACAACAAATTGTATACCTTAATATGACCTTCAAAGAATGAAGGAGGGGCTACCCTATAGTTTAGGGTGAGGAGAAACAATGACCTAGCATAGAGTGAGGCATGGGCAACACTAAAGAGAGTTTGTCGACCCAAGAGATTACGTGGATGACATTGTGTGGCCTCTCAAACAAGCTCGAGCTTCAGCAGGAGAGAATTATCACAAGAATGCTGACAGGGTGTCGGTAGTACCCATACATGATCGATATGGTACGAGAATTTGTAGTATGAGCCGCCATACATGATTAGATTTAGAGTATTTTGGATCTCATTTCAACCCGTCTAAGAATCATTTGGTCATAGTTAGGTAGTTGATTTGGATTTGGATCTAGATTAGCTTAGATCCACATTAGTGTCATGGTATTTGATTAATTGTGTCCATGTCATTTTTTCATTAGTGTTGCATCATAGTGTTCATGTAATTAGGAATTTTCTGCATTTTAGTCCTAAACTGTATAAGGGTGGTAGTCATAACAAGGGGATTTTTTGTCATAATCCACAATTTTTTTTTTTTTTGCATTCCATTGAGATTGAAAGATTAGCCGCGAGGTAGATGAGCTCAATTGGTTCATACATGAGAAATGTTTTCAGACTTGTCTACGCATAATTGCGCAATACCGTTACGGATAGAGTTGATGAAGTTTGTGTACAGGTTCAGAGTTTGTGAGAGCTCAATTTGTGCACTAGATGAAGGTCGATAATTTGATATCAGGGGCATGCATATCTGGCTTTAGCCTTCCTATTGTAACCCAAGAAAGTTACTAATAAGCGTTTTCTACGAATTCTGAATATTATCTTTTGTCACTAACCATAATTAACTCAGGAAAGAGTGTGCAAGAACAGTGAGTTAAATTAGTCTTGTTTTCAACCGTTCACTCAAGTCCTTTAATAGTTGTTAATCTTTTCGCATAGGTAGTGTTGGTTAATTCATCTCTTCTTCCTTTATCTCGCTCACATGTCACACTTCTTTCTCAGTCTAATGTCTCTCTCTCTCTCTCTCTCTCTACGGGTTTGTCCCCTCAAGTATTGCCCTCTCCCAAAATGGGATCCTTCAAGGGCAATAAGGTTTGCTCAACTTGTATGAATATTTCGGTAAACTTCCTCCTTTATGAATGTTTTAGAAAGCATTAGTTGTTATTTGTCGGAACATTTTCCTCATCTCTCATATCATAAATTTTAAGGGATAAAGGAGTTATGAGTTACTACCCCAGGAGTTAGAGAAACGAAGAGCCATTTAGAGAAGTAGAAATCTCGAAACAAACTCACCCTCAACTATAAAAAATGGTGGCTGCCCACCCAAAATAACATCTATGAATCATTAAATAGCAACTTATTTCTTTTATTTCTTAGTTGTAGTTTATAGTTATAGGCCCTCTCTTAGTTAATAAAGTTCCTCTTTTGTTCTCCTTTGCTTCATTTGTGAGTTTTGTCTTTCTGCTTTCAGTTGCATAATAATCAAATCTACTACTATTAAACCACTAGAGATGTATCTCGAGTTACGAAATTCACCAAAAATCTATGCTCGAGAAAATTTTCTCTATTCTTAAATGTCTAAAAAGCTTATCTCGTCTATTGTCAGACAGATCAAGAATATGTCGCATTCGAGTTTGGATGTATTAAGAAAACAATTTTACCCTATCTGAAGTACCCAAGTTCCAAGTCGGTGGAGTGCGTCATCTCCAAGAAAGGGAATGAGCCAATTTTCAATAACTAGGTCTATATATTCCATTTTAAAGAAATCAAGAATCGTGTGAATCGGAGCTCGAACAGGAAAGTTATAGCCAAAACAAGCATACCCTCTCAAAAGGCATGAATAAGTTGTGATTGGATTCTAACAATATTGAATTTTTTTAGCAAAAATCAAAATCTTATCAGAATTTATGAATTTTTTGTCACTGGATACTTTACAAATTTAGTTTCCTATACATCAAGAATCATATTGAACGAAGTTGTGTTAAGGGAGATTCGACTGAAATACTATGACCATCTAAAGCTCCCTGAGGCCAGATTCAATTTCCAGCCCTGAGGTGATTGCATTCAACACATTTTCATAGTTTTGACTCGAATTGAACCCGAAGCATGGCAAAAGCTTGTGAAACCTTTGTAATACCTGCAGATGGCTGGTAAATTTCCAGGTTGATAAATAGTAATTACATTTTGTTGAGTGGATGGAAATTTGTAGTATGTTACTTTAATAGGATTTAGCAAAATGGTTTCAGTTGTAAGCATTTATTTAGGTCTAGTATGCCTTGATCCAGCAATTCCATCCCAACATGCTGGTGTAGATTTGGCATGGGAAACTATTCATGAACACATTTTAACAATTCTAGTTAGGTATTGACGAAATCTCTTATTGTTGGCATCCATACGGAAAGTTATATATAGTATCAACTTCTTTTCTTGATGATCTATTTATTGCCATATGTTTCAATTTGTTGATGACCGAGCGGGCAAACGGGTTAAGTTCACCAGACAATAGGCAGAAAATCTTATCATCATTGGCAGAAGCTTCAAGGTTTCTACCAATTTGCAATAAACCTTTTCTGGGCTATGCTCACCTCAGTTTTAGCTGACGAAAAGTTGACAAAACTAAATTCTATTTATGCTTAGCCAAAGAACAACGCATGTTGGTTGAGAGCTGAAATCCAGAGGACAAATGTAATGCTTAGAGAGTAAATGATGCTTGTCTAAATAATCTTTACCATTTCCACATAATCACACAAATAGTATACAAAGTTTGTATGCAAAGATAGAGTGGGGGAACAATATTACAGCTTACATACATCAGTTATACATATCATTGAAATATTTGTCACATTAAATTCATGGAGTAGGGAATAACATCTTGTAGTTACTGCTCACACCAAAAATCTCGCCCCTTGCTGTATCTTGTGAGAGTCATCACTTTGGCATGGGGATCGGTATTGGTGGCCACCAACTTCCTTTCTATGACTATCAAACGAAACATGTTTCACTTCCTACTTAACTTGTCCAGTTAGTGTTAATTGGTTTGGTGTCTCTTAAATTGGAAGCAAGAATGTCAATATGGATCTCAACAAAATTGATCACAAGAAGAAACCAACATAACTAGGAGTGCCTGAGGGGCCAATTCTAGAGAGAGAGATTAACATACGCCACCAATGTGGAATGATTAATGGTTGAGAGAGGACTTGCGCAATTGGTCTAAAAGCTCGACCAATTTAATGGTGAGATCCAATCTTGAATTGGAATTCATTTGCTATGTGGTCATGTGGACTCTAGCACAATTCATATCCCAATGGGGCCAAGTGAATAGCCTAGAAACACAATGAGGGCTTTTCGCACATGGCATGGAGGGAGGTAGCCTTGATGCCTCAATTCAATAATTAGTCATTTAATCATGTTTAATATTATTATTCACTATGCATGTTAAACTTAGTTAAAACAAGATAAATTGGGAATATATTACTTCCCTTCATTAACTGTGAATCCTTTATAGGTTAATCTTAGAATAAAGTATTATGGGTACTAACTAGATGAAACTTTTCAATAGTCAGCAAATAATGAAAAGTACGTTAACAAATTAGTACTATTGAATTTAAATTTGGTAGTTAGATCAATGCTACAAGAATGATAGTATGTGTGAGTATATGTGTGTGTGAGAGAGAGAGAGAGAAAGAGCGAGAGAGTTGATTGAAGTGTCCACACATTTCAACAAGCATGACGGAATGGAAAAACAACCATCTTGTGTCTTATGACCCAAATTGATAAAAAAGAACTTTGAGTAGGTTCGGGGCTTATTCAGCAACCACCCATTTACAAATCCCATCATAATTGATGATTGTATGTCACAATATTACTTGAACAAGAATCAAAGTATGCCACTGAACAAAGAATATATGATCAATCACCAACTACCAATAATCTGCAAAAAGTCCTTATACTGGGATCTCTTGGTGATAGAGCAACATCCTCATTCTCTCCTACCAAACCATCAAATTTCTCAACTTGATGCTTTACACAATAGTGGTAGAATACAAGGTTAGCCATCCATTGCAGGACATTGCCAAACCAAAACAACGACGAATATAACAATGTGAATGCAATTCTATGAACCACTCGATTCTCAGTTTTAGATGCTTCAAGGCTCCATTCCCATGTATAATTGAATAGACATAAAGTGACCAATACCAACAGAAAATCAACAAATCTATTACCTCTTAAAGCACCCAACTTCTCTTTAGCTTCCCAATTCCCTGCTTACCCTCAATAACTGATACCACTATAGGCACATCCCACACCGCATGTAGGTACACTCGTATATTTATAGGCAGAATATAGGCCACCAGCATCAAAATGATCTTTATTTTAACAATATGAGAAGCAGCAATCTCCTAGAAAATCATGTTGACTATGAAGGCAAACGACATAAAATTCACACACAAGTGAATAATAAAAGGCTCCTTGATCAAAATTTGATGGACCAATCTATCAAACATCTGCAAAAGACTCATTTTCCCTCCCATGTAAATACAAGCAGCAATGAAAATAACGGAGATAGATCTAACAAATGAAAGAATATTGATTGAAACCAAGAATAGAACTTCCCTCCGCAGGAGTTTCTGAGTGTCTTCTTGGAGTTTGATGTGGATATCAAGAATATGTGAACTGTATTTTTTGAAGGGAATTCATGAAGAGGATTTGACAAACAACTTTCATTATTTAAGGTAGGTGGATAAATCCATTGCGAGGTGTGTGATGCATAAAGGAAGGAATATGAGGAAGGCAAAGAAGGGAATTCTGTAATTTTTGTAGGGAATTCCAATAGCCTCCTTAAAGAGTCTCATGGTAATCATAATTCTGAGCCCAATGGTATCTTTCAAGGTCTTCAACGAAGTCATAATTTGTTGCTTTTCAATTAGCAAATCTATGATCATCTTCATTCCAAAGTTCTCATCTTGGGCGTTTTTAGTTTTTTTTGTTGCTGTTTTAGTCCCATCTCACTTGTTCACAGTTTATTAGAAAGCAAAGTCAAACCTCTCTCTCTCTCACATCCATCATCTTTATTTGGATGCTTTAGTTTACATCTTGCTTTTGGCATGAAATAAATATAAGTATGAATACAACTACAAGCAACTCTAACACTAATAGAGGAAGATGGCAAAGACTGGATTGTTTGTAAAGAAACCAACTCAGGTAAAGCTGCTATTTACTAAATGTTGGTAATTGTCAAGCATAGAAATTTATTTATGAAAATGGATATGGAAATAGAAAGGCCCGTGGATTTTCTTGTGGTAGGTGGTAGCATATAATCGCTTGCTCACAAGAGAATGACAATCGTGATGGTCACAAATGAAGGACTCCTGCGAATTTTGTAGAAACTGAACTGAAGATGTTTTACATGTTTTACGAGAGTGTAACAAGATAGCTCACTTATGGATTAAACTGATAAAGCCTAAACATCTCTAGAATTTTTTGTATGGAACTTAGAACATTGGTTGAACTATAACTTTATGCCTGAACTCATAATTAGTAGTCAAGTGAAATGAGAAATAAGGTTTGGGGTTACTACATGGCTAGCATGGTAGTGGAAGAACAAAACCTTTTTTGATGAAAAATATAAGGAACTAGCAAACAAATTTGATATCATTGCAAATTATGCGAAGCAAATCTGAAATGCAATGCAAAAGACATCTCACTCTTTTGGAAAGATGAACCAACAACATATTTGCAGGAAGTGGTCACCACCAGCTAGAGGGTGGAGAAAACTGAATACAGACAGATGCTCAAAAGATGGCCCAAAGCAAGAAGGTTACGAAGGTTTAATATGAGGTGATTTAGGTAAATGGTTATATGGTTTTGTAAAATTCTTGGGAGATTGTTCAGCTTTAGATGCAGAACGATGGAGTATCTTGCTAGGATTAGAATTAGTGTGGAATGTAGGACACAAAAGAGTTATCACAGACTATTCACTTCAAGCACTACAACTTATTAGCAGCAAACAAAGACAACCTGGTAAATAGAATTTACTGGCGGCTACAAAAAGAACAGCAAATTATAGTGAAACACATTTGCAGAGAAGGAAATGGATGTAAAGATTGGTTAGATAAATAGAGCTATTACAAACCGATAATATGTTTATAGAAGGATGAACTCCCAATGCAGTTACTAGCATTATTAAAGAAAGATATCATTGTGCCTAGGGATGAATCGGCATAATGATTAAGGGCTTGTGTCCTGTTGTTCTCAACCAAAAAAAATAAAAGTGTGAATATTCATGTGATCAGATGGCAACATTATCCTTGTCCTTTGCTTCAAATGGAAACAGAGAGGATTTTCCTGTAAAAATGGATGGAAATTTCAAAAGCATATCAAGTCTGAAGATGGTGGACCACCAACGAGATCCTAGATGGTGTCTATAGAGAAAAATGGATGGTATCAAGAAAGCCGCCAAATATGGTCTCTTGGTAATGTTTGATGGCGTTATATGGCTTTTAGAAACAATGTCGTAACAGATGAAATATTTTTTTATTAGATAATTTCAAAGACGGATGGCATCCAAGGTGACTCAAACTTGTTCGGGTTCATTTCTTTCTCAATAACGTTGTTATAAATAAACAACTTTTTAGCAAAGAAACCGAATAAAACGTGAGATGAGAAGTCCATGATTTCTCATACTTTTTTAAATTTTAATTGGAGCATTTTTAGAAACCATTATTTGATAAACGTGAATCCCAAAGGGTTTTGTCTTAAAATCCTTAACGGAAAATATATTTGACAATTCGCCCATAGAAGAAGATTCTAGTTGTTTTATTTTCTCTTAACAGTGGGGAGGCCAAAGCCAAATAATGATTGTTGCATGACCTTCAACTTGTGAATCCACCCCCTAGCGAGGTGAACTATTGTTGCAAAAAGAGACTGATTCCTATTCTAACCCCTAAATAATGAACCAAAAGCAGAAAATTGAGTTGAACACATGTTTGTTGATGAAGAGCTCATTAAACAACTTAAATTGATTTAGATTCACTTATGCATTTGACTCAAATGAGCTCAAGGGCCAAATATGAACAAGATTTTGAGTTGATGACAACATTTAAAAAAAAAACTAGTGAGCTCCTTCGACTCTGTTACTATCAAAGCCTGGGTCGATGGGTCCGGTTTCGCTAAACCCTCGTAATGGCCCATTTAACATGGCATGTGAGAAAGAAGTATCATATGTTGAGAATTCCCAAATAGGGTCAACATTTTTCCCAAGATTCCAATATCAATAGGATTCAATGAACTTTACTACTCTAATATCTACATGTTATAGAATTACAAACCAAGTATATGATTTATATTATTCAAAAGCTATTACAACAACATCCTCGCTCTATCTTATATCTGATCATCTCACCAAATCAACCTGATAAAAATTCAACAAGAATGTCTTCCAGCAACTTTACCTGTAAAATAATAAGAATCAACGGGTAAGCACATTAGTACATACCCAATAGACAGATATACTTCCCAATAAGGCTTTCTAGAAGCATATATATTTAAAATATAAGTTGATATTACAGCTACCAAAGTCATTAAACTCCACACAAGTTTTAATCTACTAAACAAACTGACACATGCACATACGTCCACATTTAATCACACTCACCGAAATATATGTGCAACATTTGTTTAATGTTCCAATAATTATCGCCAACAATATCTAGAAAACCAAGGTTGCATGAGTTGTTCAACACTGACCAATGACCTTGGGTATGATCAAATCTCTAGACACCTCAACAGGCAAAAATAGTATGATCATATGACCAATATTTTCACACAATCAAGTTTACAATTCTTGTGTATTACTTATATCGGTCAATCACAAAAGTTGTTCTCAAATCTCAACACATCTTAAAGTATATCATCGTCAATATTCTCATAACAAAACAAATTCATCTCTATCATTATCAATTTCACCCACATAACCAACATTAGACACAATCACGACTCTTATCAAACATATACATTCTAAAACAACAATTAATAAATACCACAAATAAATGAAGTAGTAGTTCACTTAATCATTTTTAAATAACAATTACATCACATGCATATTCAAATTCATGTAAAATAACCCCAAGCATGCTGCTATTGAGAAAAGCATGTCCCCTACCTCAACCAAAGCACAAATCCATCTCAAGAATTAATTCACATGCAATGCCTCCAAGTCATATCACTTAATCCTTAGTTAATATATAAAATCAATATTAATAAGCAGCCTATACAATAACAAAACCTACAGCTCAAATGGCTTGGAAATCAAAGTATGAATAGCTTTGAAATCCTGCAAATACTATAATGGATCCTCATAAGGGCTCCTAAATCCAGCTTTATCCCTTAATCACTCTCTGATCTAAATGTTGAGAATCAATAAAGCCCTCATATTATTAGGTTCATTCTACCATGATTCCAATGCTCTAAACCGCGGCTCAAATTGAACGATCTATAATGCGTCTTGACACGCACAAGCCTCAAAAATAATTTGGCATGAGTCAATTGTGAGTTGTGCATGGAAGTCAAGGTACTCCACGAAAAAGGCATTAAATGTGGTATTGAAAATAGCAGTATTGTGAAGAGCTCGTTGAGAGATTTTTGATGATATATATATATATATATATATATATATATATATATATATATATATATATATATATATATATATATATATATCTATATATATATATATATATATACATATATCTATATATATATATATATATATATGTATATATATATATATATATATATAGTGTTCTGATAAGAAATGAGAAAGAAATTACCAGTCAAAGTTTAGTGGATTCTATCAGCACGAGCTAGGATGCGGCTTGATCAAGCTTGAGCCATGTCCAAGGTCATGTTCTTAAGGAATGGATTTAAGATCATATATGAGATTGGATCATAGAGTACACTCCAATCCACTATATCAAGCTACAGTAAAATAACTATAGAGATACCATGTACCAGTTTACTAGAGATCTACCAAGGTGGTTTCTAGTGGTGACGCAACAGATAGAGGAAGTAAGTTAGCTGGTGACTGGTGGCTGGCAATGAAAGTGAGGCAGCAAAAGTGGAGGTTTGAAGGTAAATGGTTGGCCAAAAAGGTGGAGTTTCTAATAGAGGGGTAGAGAGAAGTATTGGAATAGTAAAGGAGAGGTGGTCGCTAGTTGGTTGTGTTCACCAACAGGATAGGATTAACGGCAAGGGCATGAGCCGAGTGTTTTTCGGTTGATGGCGAATACAGGATTCAGATTAGAGCAGCGTTGTTAGTGGCTTGGTTGTTCATTCAAGCTGAGTGGATAGCAAAATGTTAGGTGGACGGAAGGCAGTGGCAATTATGGTGATCAGTGGTTGATGTTGGATTGAGAACTTAGCACATTAGGTTGTAGCCTGAGGTTCGTAGCAAGGTTCTGATTAAAGGGGAGGATTCTTGTGAAGAACCAAATAGGCAATATGATAGCAAGGATGTCCAAAAGCAGCCATTTCTAAGGCACAAGTTGTTATTCTTAAATTCACATGAGTGAGAAATTTTGATCTTATTTTATGGAAGATCCATACTATAAAATTGTTTGACATATTCAGAGTATTTTGATAATGTCTCAGTGCTGAAAACTTGAATTGGTATGATTCTTATTGCAATAGAAAGCTGACTGCAAGAATTCTGTGTGCAGATTTTTGGAATTTTTTGAAAATAGAAGAAAATCTGGTGAATGATAAGTCATAATCAATTTCATGGTTCTTAATGCCAAAATAATTTTGGATGAAGGTTTCAAGTAGTTACTATTATAGACATATGTGAACCTCATTTATAAAATTTCTGCATATAAGATTCTAGGGTAGTTAAGTACCTTGATTGTTTCAAGAGAATGCTGAAGAAGTAAAATTCTAGAAAAGTAATATTTTAAAGTAAAACATTTTAAAGATAGATCATGAGAAATTTCAACTCAAAATTCATAAGGAGTTGAGAGACAAAATTCTAGAAGTATAACCATATTTTCTTCGTGTGTCTGTATGTATTGTACTTTTGACTTCTTTAGATTGTGTAATTTCTTTCTCCTCAACCAAAATCCAAAAGTTTGTGGTCCCAATGCTCTTAGTCCGAAGATCTAATGTACTTTTGATTCTGCATTTAGGTAGGAGATCTTCAATAAGTTGTACAATTAAACTTTTTTCATATTTTACAAAAATTGCAAATACCTTGGAAATCAAGCTTCTATTTTCCTTGATAAAAGAGGATTTTAATTTTGATACTTAAGAAAATGACTTTTCACAAGTAGAGGTTTCATTTTAGGATTTGTGGTATTTTCCATGATTTTAGAAAAAATTCTCCTTTAATTGAACCCCATCAATATTCTAATGTACTTAGCTCCTAAGCTCTTTGGCAAGGTTTCGGCGTTTGTGACATAACTTATCACAACGTCCTTCAATTTGAATAAGACTTGATTCACCAGAAAATAGGCATGTATATCTATCATCCATTTTTTCTGATTTTCTTAATTTTTGATGAATTTTAATAGATTTTGAAATTTCTGGATCTAATCCAAAAATAAAGACAATAATTAGTATACCCATAGATGCAACACGGAATCGGCTGCTCACCTCTGTAGGGGAGGTGGTGGTAGCCCAACTACCTTGATGTCCCTCGAATAGTAGAAGCAATCTTGAAGATAAGAAAGAGCTTCTTCAACAAATTCTTAAATATTTGTGTACTCTCAAAAGGCATAATTTTCCAATCCTTGGTCATATGATTCATGTACTTGATATTTTGGCAATTGTAGTAGAATAACTGGTGGGGTGGTTGATTGACTGACCTTTTGAGCGGCGTAGGAGTTACTAATTACCCACAAGAAGCACCTTCATCCTCTTTATTATGCCTGCAATTTGGGATTGAATCATATACCTTCAAATTTGCGTTGCGAGATGGTTTTCTTTGCACCACAAGAACTTGTCCATAATCCTAGCATGATTGTCAAACTTTTGTGTATTCAAATCTAATCAAAACTGCTCTAGTACCAACTATTGCATTCCAACATGCACGAGGCTCAAAATAATTCGACATGGGTCAATAGTTGTTGCTCATGGAAGTCTAGGTACTCCAAGAAACAAGTGTGGAATCTCATCTTGCAAGTAGCACTATTGTGAATAGTTGGTTAAGATCTTTTTAGCTATATATATATAGGGTTTTGATAAGGAATGAGATTCAGTCAAAGGTTCAATCAACGCATGATAGGGTGTGGTTTCACTGAGCCTGGGCCAGTTCAAGGGTAAGTTCTTAAGAGGTGGATTTTGGCTCAGAGTCGGGATTGAATCAAAGAGTAGAATCCAATCCATTGTATGCTATGGCAAAATCATGACGAGAGGCTAGTTTCATTTGAGATATACTAAGATAGTTTCTGGTGGTGGTAGCAGAAGTAGAGGTTTGAAGATGAGTGGTTGGCGAAAAAAGGTAGAGTTTCTAATAGAGGAGTAGAGAGAGGTATTGGAATAGTAAAGGAGTGGTCGTCGCTAGTTGGTTGTGTTTGCGGATAGTAGAGGCTAATGGAAAGGGCATAATTTATGGTGAATATGAGATTTAGATCAAGAGGGGCATTGCTAGTGGCCTGGTGGTTCATTCAGGGTGAGTGAATAGGTGGACGAAAGGCGACGGCAATCGATGGTTGATGTTAGATTGAGAACTTAGCACGACATTAGGTTATAGCTTGAGGTTCGTAGCAAGGTTCTGATTGAATGGGAGGATTCTGGTGGTGACCCAAGTAGGCAACATGACAACAAGGATAGCCAAAAGCGGCCACGTCTAACGCTCAAGTTGGTGTTCTTAAGTAAGATAGGGATGACGGTATGTGGTAGAGTTGTTGCGGCAGTAAGGAAACAATTAGTGCAGTTATTAGGAGAG
The DNA here is from genome assembly GCA_036023115.1 of Brasenia schreberi. NCBI lineage: Eukaryota > Viridiplantae > Streptophyta > Magnoliopsida > Nymphaeales > Cabombaceae > Brasenia > Brasenia schreberi. The sequence continues at coordinate 17,030,957 of JAYKKT010000058.1, read as the reverse complement.
AGAGAGAGAGAGAGAGAGAGAGAGAGAGAGAGAGAGAGAGAGAGAGAGAGAGAGAACATAGCTCTAAGGGGAGATGTCAACTACTTGGGAAGAGGAAAATGACCAAAGGTCGAGAACCCAATACAAAAGAAAATGAATCTATTAGTTTCAGACATGGTTCAACTACAAGAGATTGAGTCCATTTATAGACTCGACTACATTTCATGTGTAAACTCCTATAAAAATATGAAACCTAATGAAATAAATACTTTATTGTTAATTTAGGAAATAAAATAACATAAGGGCTCTAGTTATCTTTAAATTTTGGATTTCTTTTCCAATTAAATTCTTCACATATTTTTATCTAAATTTGCATAGTTGGACTCCTTTTGAATTAAACTTTTGATCTTTTTTGTATTTGAGAAACTTGATATGAATTGGATTTTGGATCTCCAGTGAACTTTAGATATTGATGTAGAGTTGGATCTTTAAATCTTGAAATCTTGAAATCTGATGCAGATCTTGAAGTAAGGTTCGGTTCACAATAGTCTAAAAAAGCCCAAAACTATAATTAAGGCCAAAAGCAAATCACTAGATTCATGCTAACAAAACCCAGACCCATCAATGTTCTCTTTGAATCCGAACTCAAATACAATGCAGCATGGGTCTCTTCCTTCTAACATGAAACCAACATGGAACTTTGGACAAGACCCAAAACTAACACGAAGCATAGACCTAATATTTTTGTTGACAACATCATGATGTCATGCATGCTTCATCAATCGATGACATGTTAACATACATATAGTTCAAGAGGAGGTCAGAGACTTTAGCTGAATATGGTATGCAGGACTGGGCCTGGCCACGATAGACTCAAACCCGATCCAGCAGGCCAAAGCTTAACGTGACTAAAGTAGGGCACTTGTTCTCTAAGAGAGAGTTCTTCAATTCGATATTAATGAGATCTTATCATGGTAATTTTGTTCACCAGTTGTTAACTTCACATTTTAAGGAATGAGCACTATATCTCTTCTTCATACTTGTTTTTTTTGTTTTCTATTTAAATACATTATTAAAACATATAGAAATGCATATTATTTTCTAAGTACAGAGATATTGTTTTTTCCTCCTATTTTACGGAGATCTATTGTTTCCTCATTCCCGTTTTCGATCATGCTAAATGCAAAGAATGATATAGAAAGTTAAAATATGCATGCATTTCTCCTAGAAAACAAACCTTTAAATACTTCACATCTTTGTCATTCACAGAACAAGTGCAGGTTGACTAAAGTAGGGCAATGCTTGAGCACACAAGAAGATACAATTGATGTTGGAGGTAAATATTATAAAGTAGTAGTATAACAAATTGTACTTGCAAGTATCAAGTTTCGAGCAACCGACCACCAACATATGACAAAAATATTCACGATAAAAGTGAAGATATTGAGGTAGAAATATGAGCTACAAGTTGTGATACAATGAAAGACAAGAGAAGCGGCACAAATAGAATGGTTTTATTATTCCTAGAGGTGGCTAGATGGAGCTCCATTGAGAACGTGAGAAACACTGGATAGTGAATACTTAAAAACAAAGTTAGGAAGGCCATGAAAGTGCTTAAAGAAAATAATAAAGTAGGATCTCACTTTTCTTGGAGTAGAATGCTAGTATAATACAAGATCAACAAAATCCGTGTAGCTTTCACCATTAAGTGTGAAAAAAATGGTTTGTTTTGATTTTTTTGTGCCAAAAACATTAGATGTAATCAGAATTTTATAACGGAATAAGATGGAGATGAAAGAAAGACAAAAAAAACTTTTCCAGCTCTCGATTGCTTAATGATAATAGGAAAACCCACCCTTGGGAATTGATGAGAACCAGTGAAGAGCCTAGTGAAAGATGAGTTACTTTGCCTACCTTCGCATTAAGCATAAAAGTGGAGGGCCTACTGTATTGCACTTCTCAATTAAATAGGACAAGTTCTTTGACTTTAGGGTTTGAACAAATTTTTTCATCCACATTTCAACTTTTGGCTACATTGCAAAATCATAATTACCTACTATTATATTTCTACTTTTGATGTCTAAACAATGGACCCATGTCTTTTTTTTTATTATTATAAACGGTGGTGGATCTATGTCTTGACAAAGTAAAGTTGTCACCTCACCTTAAATTTGGAGAGAAATTGCCGCTAGCTCACAAGTTGATGACCAACCAAACCAAAGCTACAATGATCTAGTCATTAGTGTTCTCTTGGTTCATAAAATTCAAAAAAGAAAAGAAATAATGTAAAAGATCTTATATCTTATGTATACTTATGATATGAACAAGAGAGCACCTACAACTAAGAAGACAACATATTCTCATCATAGAAAGACATACACCAAGAAGGTTTAGATTAATAAGCAGAAATTAGGGATGTTTCATGGGGCAAGGATCTCCCTCTTTTCGCAGAACCTATCCCGAATGGGGTAGATTTGGATGTACATTCGGGGCTCGGGGACGAGGATGAGAGAGTTGAGAAAAATCTATGTTGGGATAGGGGTGGAGACATTAGGATTCCATCCCATGAACAGTGAATGTCAATCGTGATTCATGGAGGATCCTAATTGAGATTTTTTTCTTCCATTCTCCCTCCCCTAATAGTCGTAGAGAGAAGTGAGGTGGAAACATGTTGGAGTAAGAGAGAAAAGAGAGGCTTCTAAAGTTTCTTTTCTATCAATCCAAATGGGTCAAGCAATAATAGAACTTTTGTAGTAATATTGATTCTGAAGATGTTCTTAGGTTGATTGTCAATAGTTTTGTTTTTTATATGCATGCTTTTAATGGATCATGATAGCATGAGGAAGATTCATAGATTTAGATATAAATGCTAATAAAATGGGATTCTTGTACCATAAACATTCATGTAGTTTTTTGGGATGGGGCTTTGCAGGGACCCCTGAGAACCTGGGATGGGATTAGAAGACTTTTGATCGTGGGGATGGAGGTGGAGATGGTGAATGTATTCCTAAATGGGCCGAGGCTGGGACCTTAGTCGCTGCCCTGCCTCATGAACATTCCTATCAAAGATTCCCAACAAAAAGAGTGAGGAGAGAGGGAACTCTATCAATGGTGGATCTACCTTACATCCTCTCAAAAATTTCGAAAATATTGAGCTGTATTTTAAATATAAAAGAAAATTTGTAAGAAAGAAATGGGATATTTGTAAATATACAAAGTTCCTTTCTCCACCTGGAAACACTAAAAATTCAAAACCTTTAATGATATTAATAATAGGTTCGGATCGGATTGTCATAAGGATCCGATCCGAACTAATCTGTTATATTGCCCTAATTCCCCCCTCTCTCCCTCTCCCTCTCCCTCTCCCTCTCGATTAGGATTGACACGGTTCCGCCGGAGTGCCAGACCGCAGGTGGGGTGTGGCTGCGTCGGTGACCCTTCTCCTCCTCCCGTTGGCAGCCGATTTCTCTCTCTACGTATTCGTCCGCGACTCACACTACAAGATTGATTACCTCTGTTACTAATTCATGGTATCAAGTGACACTCCTGTCTTGGATTTAAATCAATAATACCTGTCTTGGATTCAAATCAATAATATGAACCATTTGTATGTTTCTTATAACGCTTATTGTTGTTGGAATCATATGTAGATGGAATGACACATGACGAATCGTTTTGTTGTTGATTATTTTCTTCATTTGAGTTGGTCATGTTTATGTGAGTGTCTTTTCCTAATGTTGGTCTTATGTGAATTAGCAAGGAAATTGGAGAACTGAAAATTGTCCATACTTGAGAACATTGGAGATTTTGTCAAGTACTGAAAACTATAAAAAGCACTTGTGATATAAATATCTGAGTTTTGCCTCTTTTTAAGTGAATCAGTTGGAAGACTGATATAGGTACTTAATGATTTGTGATATAATTATCTGAATTTTGGCAATCGAAAAAAGAAGGATGTGAATGTTTCAGACTTTCCCTTAGTGCAAAACTTCGCATAAGAAGACCGATAAGAGTCCTCAATCAATACCCATATCCTATACGAAAAGATTGAATTTTTTTCTTTAGATGATATTTGGAAAACTAATGTTCTTTGCCGTTTTTAGATTGAAATTAAATCTAAATTTAAACTTGAGCAAGTTCTGTTTGGGTTTTGCCTAAATAATTTTCTTGTGCTACACTTGGCTCCATATATTAGTCTATCCATGAGAGTCTGATCAGAGTGGTATATGTGTCTGCTTAGGACTTGTCCAAATTGGATTTTGTACAGGATGGGCATGTCAAACATGGCCCCTTGATGCCCCATACATATTGCCCATTTTAAATTTGGTCCAGTGTTTGTTCGCATCCAAACATTCAATCTTATCTGAACATGATAATATCATGATCGTCTATTGTATTTTACATTTGATATTCTGCTATCTATTTGGTCCCATGTTTTTTCATATCCAATTTTTATTATATTTGCCTTTAAAGCATTTTTTTGGTTGTTACAATCTAATTATAATACCATGATCCTCTCATGTATTTTACATTCAATATTCTACTATCTATGTGGTCCAGTGTTTGTTTGCGTCCAATTTCACATTTGATTTGATCAGAATATCATGATCATCTATTCCAATTTTTATGGTATTTGCCTTTAAAGCATTTTTTGGAATACAAAAAAGGAGGAGGGTTGTGTTAGGCTTTCGACAACCAACGTAAAACTTCGTCAGACTTTTAGAACATGGAATACAAAAATTATGAGCATTGCTTTGGGGTGTCCCCGCCTAGCGATGTGCTGCAGAGCCCGAATGCAGTAAGAAGTAAGCAAGGGTCACTACATTTTCGTCCGAATGTAGTGAATCAATTGCAGAGAGGGTTCCCACATCATGGACGGGTGTATCCCAACATGGACTAAGACAAGTATCAAGTACAACAGAGAACCAATTTGGGTTCATGCTAGGCAGATCTATTATTGAAGCGATTCACCTTTTGAGACGTCTTATGGAATATTTTAGAGTAAAAAAGAAAGACCTTCACATGATATTTATTGATCTAGAAAAAGCTTATGATAGGGTACCGAGGGAGGTTCTTTGGAGAACTTTGGAAAAAAGAGGTATCCCAACATATATTAACCTTATAAAAGACATGTATGATGGTGCAAAAACATGTGTCAGGACTCATGAAGGAACAACAAACTTCTTTGAAGTTAATATTGGGTTACATCAAGGATCAACTTTAAGCCCATACTTATTTATAATGGTGATGGATGAGTTAACAAAACATATTCAAGATGAAGTACCTTGGTGTATGTTATTTGCAGATGACATTGTATTAGTGGAGGAGTCTAAGGAAAAAGTTAATAGAAAATTGGAACTATGGAGAGAAACATTAGAAAGCAAAGGCCTCCGACTTAGTAGAACAAAGACAGAATATATGGAATGTAAGTTAAATCATTTGGTTACTTCAGAGGACATAAAAATTAAAATAGGCACATATTGCATTCCTCAGAAGGAAAGTTTTAAATTCCTAGGGTCAATTTTTTAGAGTGATGGAAGAATTGATGGAGATGTTACGCATAGAATTAATGCTGGTTGGTTAAAATGGAGAGGAGCATCAGGTATTCTTTGTGATAAGAAGATACCATTAAAATTAAAAGGTAAATATTATAGAGCAGCAATTAGGCCTGCCATGTTTTATGGTTCTGAGTGTTGGGCAGTTAATCATCAACATGTACAAAAGATGTCTGTGACAGAAATGAAGATGTTGAGATGGATGAGTGGTCATACAAGAAAAGACCGTATACATAATGAGGTTGTTAGAAACAAAGTAGGAGTGACACCAATAGAGGATAAAATGAGAGAACATCGTTTAAGATGGTTTGGACATATAGAAAGAAGATCAAAAGAAGAACCTGTAAGAAGGTTAGAAAAACTAAATTTGGAAAGTATTAAAAGAGGTAGAGGATGACCACAAAAGTGTTGGAAAGAAACAATAAAGAACGATCTAGCTTATTGGGAGTTAACTGCTAACATGGCACAAGATAGGGATCTGTTGAAACAAAGAATCCATGTAGCTGACCGCGTCTAGTATGGGAAAAGGGTTAGTTGTTGTTGTTGTTGTTGCCTTTAAAGCATTTTTTGGTTGTTTCAATGAAAGAGTTGAAGCATAACATACAACATAGACACACATATTCAATTAGTCTTTCACGTACTCACACTCAGGTATCCATCTAATAATGACCACACTGTCCTTATCCATCCATTAAATATGTATGTGTGTGTATTTTCGTTATCCCTTATATTTCAATGGAATGCATATACTCTTTTCATTACTCTATAATGAGGTCATGGACTCATGGTAATTGCTAACTTTTTTATACATGTCTGTGTCGCATCTAGTATGCGCCAGTGGCCTATGTTTTCGCCCACAGACTTTAAATTTTCTAGATATGCCACTGTATGTATTCAATTTTTTTCAGAAATAAAGTTCTTGTAAGTTGTAAAATTTGAAAAACAATAAGCATATAATTTTAAAATTCAAAATAAAAGCAGGGAGATACCTATAAACTATTAAATACTAAACCGCTACTTTTGTTTTCCAGTTCCAGTTTAGACCCATTCTATAAGAAGATCCGGCCAAGGCCCATTTGCTCAAATCTTTTGGGTTTCAGTTCAGATCGGATTTTGAATGGACCAACTCAGCCTAAATTCTCTCTAAAATCTCAGTCTTGTCGATCCCCTTTTTTTTGTCTGTGTGTGTTTTGGGCCTTTCCGCATTTTTGTTCTTCCACCCAATGGAATTTGGAGGTTTGGGTAGCTGCTTAACCAATCAGGTAAAGTCTCACTTTTCTCTCTCTTTCCTAATAGTTTCCCGATTGTCTGTTAGTGTCGCCTATATAAAGGAAGAGGAATTACCTTTTCCTCTGAATTCTATAGATGAAGAATCCTCAATCTCTGAAGATTGGAGTTTATCCAAATTAATGGGTAATTTTCTCCTTTTCTTAATCTTAAGGTTAAACGAACATAAGAATAATGCCTAAGGTGTATACCAGACCAAGTTTTTATTTTTATTTTTACTGTTTTTATAAGATCTTGAAGAACTTTGCCCTATGTAAGGAGGGATCACCCTTGCATGGCCGGTCCCAAGCCTGGATAAAAGAGAGGGTTGCGTTAGGCTTCTGACAACAACAACAACAACAACAACTAAGCCTTTTCCCATACTAGACAGGGTCGACTACATGGATTCTTTGTTTCCAGTTCCACAGATCCCTATCCAGTGCCATGTTAGCATTTAACTCACAATAAGCTAGATCATTCTTTATTGTTTCTTTCCAATAATTTTGTGGTCGTCCTCTAGCTCTTTTAGTACTTTCCAAATTTAGTTTTTCATACCTTCTTAGAGGTTCTTCTTTTGATCTTCTTTCTATATGTCCAAACCATCTTAAACAATATTCTCTCATTTTATCCTCTATTGGTGCCACCCCTAATTTGTTTCTAATAACCTTATTATGTATACGATATTTTCTTGTATGACCACTCATCCATCTCAATATCTTCATTTATGTCATAGACATGTTTTGTACATGATGATTAACTGCCCAACACTTAGAACCAGTGTTATTCGTATCGCACTGTATCGTACGTATCATATCGTGGGAAGCCACGATACGATATGTTCCATATCGATACGGGTGATACACCCAAATTTTTTTTTAAATTTTTTTTTAAATTAATTTTTTTAAAAAATTGTTTTTGCATGTTTCTGCTCTCTCTTCTCCTCTTTTCACTTCCCTTCAAGGCATCCTCCGATATGCTTGTAATTTGGGTTTATAATTTCATTTATTGAATAAGAATAATGTATGAACAAATAAAAATTGTGACAAAATCATTTTCCTTTTTGTTACAACTTTTAGGTATATTTCTGCCAATAGTTTCTAATTTCATGAGATCACAAACAATTAAAAACATTTGGTTCTCTCGGTTCATTGAGTGGGGATTTCACAACTTCATTATTTTAGGGTTCACCTTACATGACTTCCATTGAGTTGAACATGATCAACGTGTGTGAGGCTTAACTCAGCCTGTGAAGTGAGAAATGGAGCTCAAGCATTAGTTAAAAAGCTAGTCTCCAGTAAGAGAAAAAGGGGATATCATCAAGTAATAATCACATCATTGAGGTGTCATAGACTCAATAATCAAAGAAATGGAGTTCATTGTTTTGCTCACATATGAAAATTAACAAATATGACAACTACATGTACAAAGATAGCAGTTTGTTAATTTTGATATATTAGATGAGTGGATTATGGAAGATAACGAAGAAAATGCACTCCTAACCGAATAAGACATTGCATGAATTAATTTGAAGTGCAACAACATCATCAGGGAGAAGATGAAGATTATTTAGTTAATGATCCTGATACAAATTTACAATATGTAAAATGTAAATGTATTTTATTTTTTGATTCAAAATATGTAATTTTGGATGCAATTGTTCAATGTTGAATGTTCAATCTGTGCTAAACTTTGTATTATATGAATTTAAAGCAATTACCAAAATTTTCCAGATTTTTCTTGATTTTTTTTGGATTTTTACTAATTTTTATTGATTTTTAAATAAATTTTGTATTTTTTTAATATTAAAGTACGATACAGTTGATACGATACGCCCGTATCGTGGAGCCCAGCGATACGCGATACGATACGCGTCAGACAACACTGCTCAGAACCATAAAACATGGCAGGCCTAATTGCTGCTCTATAATATTTACCTTTTAACTTTAATGGTATCTTCTTATCACAAAGAATACCTGATGCTCCTCTCCATTTAATTGCTGCGTTAGGCTTCTGACAACTGGCGTAAAACTTTGTTGGACTTATCTACAATGGATTCTACAAATTATGATAGGTCTATGTGAAAACAAAGAATCCATGTAGCCGACCCCATCTAGTATGGGAAAAGGCTTAGTTGTTGTTGTTATAAGCAGTGTTATCCGTATCGTACGATACGATACGATACAGGCATCTGTATCGTAAATGCCAATGTATCGTGCGATTGGGGATTTATGAAGTGCTTTTATTTTCAGTTTTTTTATTGAATTAAAGTACTCAATTGAGATGGCAGGAAGGGGTGGTAGAGACTCCCATTCTCGTTCTGATGATCCAGCATGACAGTGGGGTATACCAATTGAGGGTTCCAGATTAAAGATCAGATGTTTATTTTGTGAGAGGGTAGTTAGTGGTGAAATTTCAAGGTTGAAACACCACCTAGCAGAGTCTAGGAAAGAAGTTGCTTCTTGCAAAGGCAGAGTTAGAAGTTTGTCAGTTTCATTTTCAAGCAATGGCAGATGCAATTGCTAACATTGGTCCAAGATACAAGATGCCCTCCTATCAGAAGTTGAGAGGAAAGATCTTAGATAAAACCGTCATTGAAGTGCAAGAATACTGTTCGACTTTGAGAGAGTCATGGAAGGAGACAGGTTGCACTATCATGGTAGATGGATAGACAGATAGGCGAGGAAGGACCTTGCTAAACTTTCTTGTCTACTGTCTTAAAGGACTTATGTTTTTGAGATCTCTAGACATGTTAGAGGAGAGGCATACTGTGAGATCCTATGGCAAGAATTTTATAAGGTTATATGCGAGGTTGGGTTAGAGAATGTAGTCCAATTGATTACAGATAATGCAACTAACTAAAAAGTAGCTGGGAAGGAGTTAGCTGATACTTATGGGACTTTCTACTGGACACCATGTGCAACACATTGTTTAGATGTCATCCTTGAGGACATTGGTGAGATGGATGAAATAAAGGCAACAACTGAGTGTTGCCAAGATATCACAAAATTCATTTATAACCATGCATTTGATTTGTGTACGATGAGGAGATATACAGAAGGTGCAGAGCTTTTTCGAACAACTGCAACTCGGTTTGCAATAAACTTCTTATCTGTACAGAGTATTAAGACAGAAGAAAGCATTAAAGAGAATGTTCTCCTCAGATGAGTGGCAACAATTTACAGAGTTGCCTTAGAAAAGAAGAACCAGAAAGTTGAATGAGATTTTCGATACAGTCTTCAGGAGTATATTTTGGAATGCATGTGTTAGACTGCTCAGGATTAGATGTCCATTAGTGAAGGTTTTGAGATTGGCTGATAGCGAGGAGAAACCATCTATGGGCTACCTTTTTTAAGCCATGGATAGGGAAAAAGAAGCCATTAGAAATAATTTTAATGAAAAAAAGAGAGATTATGGGCCTGTGTGGAAAATCATTGATAATAGATGGAATAAACAATTGCATTAACCTATTCATGCAGCATCATATTATCTAAACCCATCATTTATGTACTCAACATCATATTATCTAAACCCATCATTCAGGTACTCAGCAAGCTTCAAAAGGGACAGTGAGGTTAATCGAGGCATCATAGATAGATTAGTACCTGATAAGAGCATAAAAGATGCTATACATCGAGAGATGGAGATCTATGATAATGCTCTTCACTTGATGGGTTTGCCTGTAGCAATTCACAACCGCACTAATATGCGTCTAGGTAAATTGTTTATCTTCGTATTTAAGTTTCTTAAATCAATACATCTTATATTATTGTGGATTATGTCTCTAATATTTGTCTTTTTCTACAGATGTTTGGTGGAATAGGTTTTGAACTGATTCCCGAACCTTAGGGATTTTGCAGTGAGAGTTCTGAGCCAAACCTTTAGTGCAACGGTTGTGAAAGGAATTGGAGTGTGTTTGAACACATCCATACAAAAAAGCGCAATAGGTTGGAACATAAGAGACAATTTAGTTTTTATTCGATATTACATGCGCTTTCGTGAAAGGTAATGTTGTATTACTTAGTACATAAATGTTCAATTCAATAAATTGTTTGACTTCAATTGTTAATATTATTTACTAATTGCTTATCTTTCTTTGTTGTAGGCAATTAAAAAAAGTAAATAGACAAGAAAGCCAATTTGATCAAATAAGTTTGGATAATTTTGATATATTAGAAGACTGGATTATAGAAGACAGTGAAGAAAATGCCCTCCAAACCGAAGAAGATATTGCATGGATTAATTTGGAAGGAGCGCAACAACAGAATCAAGGAGATGAAGAATTTGATTGATCTTCAGCAAGGAGAAGATAAGATTATTTAGTTAATGATCCTGATTACAATTTGTAAAATGTAAATGTATTTCATTTTTTTGATTCAAAATATGTAAATTTGGATACAATTGTTCAATGTTGAATGCTCAATCTGTACTAAACTTTGCATTATATGAATTTAAAGCATTTACCAGATTTTTCTTGATTTATTTTGGATTTTTACTATTTTTTCTTGATTTTTAAAATAAATTTTGTATTTTTTTAATATTAAAGTACGATACGTGCGATACGCGATACGATACACGTCAGACAACACTGGTTATAAGATCTTGAAGACAGTCCCCGTTCCATTTGAAATTTGCAACTGACTTTTCAGTTTCAGATGATTGGGTTTTTGGATTAATAACATGGGTATTTGTATTGTGGAACATTGGAAACGCCTGTTTGCACAATGGTTTGAAGATTCATAAGTCCTACTTTTAATGTTGATGTATTTTATCACGTATCACAAAGCAGTTTTATTTTTCTGAAGTAGAAACTAGGACTATCTCAGAGGAGACAATGTTACTACATGTAGAGAATCTAGCAATCTAACATTTTTGATGTTTTCACTGAAATCCAAGTTGAGCTACCAATCAAAGAAAATGTACTATGCATGAGTTTCAGATAGAAGAAGAAAGTTTCTGCAGTCTTTACGGAAGGATAAGATAGGGACGTTAGTTCTCATTAGCTGATGACTTGATTTTTTTGGATCTGGACCATTTCAAGCCCCATCCCTTTCAGTTCCTGTTTTACCCATTGTTTAAGGGATTTCCTTTAGAGATAAAGTTGAAAAAAAAGTAACAGGCTGCTGTTCTTTACGGTAAGTGAGAAAGAGGCTTCTAGGGAATTTCTTTCTTAGGTTGTCTAGTTGGGGTTTCTGTAGAGAGTGTTTTTCATGGCGCTGTCTGGGAGTCATCTCTTGGTAGTCTGCTCTATGTAGTTCAGCCTATTTGCTGGGTTGAGCTGAACCATGTAAATTTTCTGTGTCAATCTCTTATTCTGCTGCTCCTTCTTGATTGCTTTGCTTGAGACTTATACTTGACATTCTGTGGGTAAAATAGGTTTTGTGTTTTCCTTCTTTCGTTGGTGTTCCTATGAAATATTTTGGCTGCATTTGATAGAGTGAACAGATTGAGAAAGCCCTGATCTTCATTATATTTATCTGCAACATTTGGCCATTATTTGCTATATACAGTTGCCATTTGGGATTCATCATATACAAATCATTTCCAGCAATCTAGTTCAGGACATAAATAGTTAAATACAGCATTAAACATACTTTCTGCTGAAACATTTTTCATTTTCAATTTTGATTGCTATGTGGTTTTGCCACAAACTGCATTGTGTTCCTCTTCCTGTTTAGAGTTTTGGTTCTTTATTTATTTCCTTTTCTTAATTTTAAACGACTACCTTTTATCTTCCTGTTTTTACATGTAGATATGTCGGTATATACTTGAGAATTTCACTTTGGTTTCCATATGGAAATTGGAATAGGGGCTCTATGGGTAGTCTTCCAAATTGTGGATTTTGTCAATGGCCTCATAACACTGATAGCACCACAGTAAAGCCACCACCGATATTGTTTGCTAACTTAGAGTTCGTGCAAGGTTGTCCCTTAAATGGGGGTTGTCTTTATCTGACTGTAAAGTGTTTATGCAATAATGTCACATCAATATAGTCTTTGGATCATTGCAAGTATCTCTTGTTAGATATCAAACAAGTGTCTGCTGTAGGAGACTTATGTAAGTTGAAACAGTCTTTCTTTAAACATGGGCTGTGACTTTCAACGTATTGGGCATATCGGAATTTATAGAAGCTTTGATTTTCGTGCTTATCCTAGTTGTGGTTCAGTTTATGAATGGGGAAAAGGAGAATTGGAATGGTCTTGCTCTTGAATATTCAGACCATAAAAAAGAAGGGGTCCTATTGAGACAGTTATGAATTCTATGGAGTTTCTGCTCTTTGATTGAACAACCCCCAATTCAGTTATTTCAACGACATTGAATGATCCTTTGAATTGGTCAAGACTTTCTAGTTTATGGCTGTTTCTCTATGGTAACAGTTGGCAGTTCTTGCTTCATTGAGTTTGCTTCATTAATAGGCTCTCGATTCGACTTTGATCGTTATGGACTGGTGCCAAGATCAAGTCCTAGGCAAGCCGACCTTATTTTAACAGCCGGTACAGTAACAATGAAAATGGCTCCTTCTTTAGTAAGACTATATGAACAAATGCCTGAACCAAAATATGTAATTGCTATGGGAGCCTGTACTATTACAGGACCAATTCTTATAGTATGGTTTGGGGGGGCGATAAGTTGATTCCTGTCGGTGTCTATTTGCCAGGTTGCCCACCAAAACCAGAGGCAATTATAACTCTATAACAAAACTTTGTAAGAAGGCATCTTGAGAAATATATGAAGATAGAATGGGACCCCAATGGGAAAACCACTGTTTTATTACTAATCACAAGTTTCACTTGGATGCAGTACTCGTTCTGTAAATTATGATAAAGGATTATTACTCTATCAATCGACATAAACTTCAGAGTGCTCAGAGATTCTAACGTTCTTTTAGCATTATATATGTTTCCATCACTATCAATAAATTCTGGACACATTCTTCACGGGGACTGCAGGTTGGTGGCATTGATGTATTCACTTATTAATGAGGACAAGAATTAGGGTTCATAACAAAGAAAAGGAATGAGAATGGCTGAAGAAGAAACATGAATTAGATATGTCCCACACGAATATCTTTCCTCTCACCCTTATGTTCTTGCTCATCCTCTCCCTCTCATGCTCAATCACAGCAAAGATTGCCAATAAACATCCCTTTTTCCTTTTCCATAGTCAACAATATCAATGATATTTCGTAATACCACATTGACCCTTGCAATTTGAACATGACTCGGATAAATCCACCAACACCATAACCAAGGCTTATCCAACTAAGTGCGGTTTGTTATGTATAAATTCTCTTTTCTTCTTTGTTTAAAGGTTGGTCATATAGATTATTTGTCATGATTGTGCGTGATCCTGTGTCATCTTGGCATCTAACTCCAAAAGCAAGATTATGTTTTGCTCTTTCCTTCCTACTTTTGAAGCCTTTGCCTTGTTTGAACTTTGAAGTGTCAACCATCTAATTTCTTGGGCCTTCTCATGGGGTTTCATTTGACTCTTCAAATGTCCTTATCTACTAATTGTTTTAATTTCAAAATTATCACATATAATTGCTTGGAGTTCCATTTGGCTCTTTAAATGTGCTAGTCCGCTAATGATTGTAATTTCAAAATTATCACCTATAATTAATTGTCTGTTACCTTACCTTACCTAAGCCTTTTCCTACACTAGGTGGGGTCGGTTAGAGGGTGCAACATGAGAACTTGCTTGGGGGTCACCCATCTTGGTACTATTCTCACCCAAGCATTCTTAACTTCGAAGTTCATATGGGATATGGTGCATTAGCATTGGAATCATTGCACCTCTTGAGACCTACAAAACTCTTGCACGGGCTATCGGTTACCTAACACAACCCTCCTTTATTGGGGCTTGAGACTGGCCCATGCAAGGGTGTTTCCCAACATGGGTGGAATTACATATAATTGTTTGTTATTGTGATAATATCATGACTTAGAAATTGAAACTATGGAGAGAAACATTATAAAGTAAAGGTTTCTGACTTAGAGGAACAAAGACAAAATATATACAATTTATGTTAGGTCATTTGGTTATTTCAAATGACATGGAAATCAAGATTAGCACACAATGCATCCCTCAAGTCATAAATATCTAAGACCATTTTTCATGGTAACGAGAAAATTGATGGATGGATATGTTACATATAATGCATGCTGGTTAAAGTAGAGAGGTGCATCAGGTACTTTATGTGATGCTTGCATGACATAGTAAGTTTGTATGGTTCTATGCAGTGTTATCCGTATCGGATCATACGTACACGATACGATACACCCATATGTATCGCAAATGAGCATTTATCGCTTCGTACCGTGTGATACAAGCGATACGCCCAAATTTTTTTTGTTCAATTTTTTTTTTGCAAGTTTTTGGCCTCTCTTCACTTCTCTCCAAGGCATCCTCCAATATGCCATGTAAATTTGGGTTAGTTTATAAGACTTTTATTGAATAAGAATAATTTATGAACAAATAAAAATTGTGACAAAATTATTTCTCTTTTTGTTGCCAACTTTTAGGTATATTTGTGCTACCAGTTTCTAATTTCATGAAATCACAAACAATGAAGAACAATTTCGTTGTCTCGGTTCATTCAGTGGGCATTTCACAACTTCACTATTTTAGGGTTCACCTTACATGACTTCCATTGAGTTCAACATGATCAGCATGTGTGAGGCTTAACTCAGTCTATGAAGAGAGAAATTGAGCTCAAGCATTAGTTAAAAAGCTAATCTCCAGTAAAAGAAAAAGAGGATATCATCAAGTAACAATATCACATCAATGAGGTGTCATAGACTCTATAATCAAAGAAATGGAGCTCATCGTTTTGCTCACATATGAAAATTAACAAATATGACAACTACATGTACAAAGATAGCAGTTTGTTAATTTTGATATATTAGATGAGTGAATTATGGAAGATAACGAAGAAAATACACTCCTTACCGAAGAAGACATTGCATGGATTAATTTGAAAGGATTGCAAGTTGCAACAACATCATGAAGGAGATGAAGATTTTGAATTTCAAGCAGAAGGTGGTGATGATGATGATGAGGATCTTCAACAAGGAGAAGATTAAGATTATTTAGTTGATGATCCTGATTACAATATGTAAATGTAAATGTATTTCATTTTTTGCTTCAAAATATGTAAATTTGGATGCAATTGTTCAATGTTGAATGCTCAATATGTACTAAACTTTGCATTATATGAATTCAAAGCAATTACCAGATTTTTCATATTTTTCTGATTTTTACTAATTTTTCTTGATTTTTTAAATATTTTTTATTTTTTAATATTAAAGTACGATACGCTACGATACAATACGCCCGTATCGTGGAGCCCAGCGATACGCGATATGATACGTGTCAGACAACACTGGTTCTATGTGTAACATATCCATTAATTTATATTATACAAAAGATGTCCATGTCGTGATAAATGGAAAGGTAAATGGTGAGTTTGTTTCTGTTTCTTGATTTTGGTATTTGAGTCTAATAACTGCTCTATACCATATAACGATATAATCAACACCCGAAACCATATAATCATAGAGGATCTAATTGCTGCTCTATAATATTTACCTTTCCATTTTACACATAGGACCATATAAACTGATCGTAGATAAATTGATGCTAGGGCAATGGTGAGTTTGTTTCTGTTTCTTGATTTTGGTACTTGAGTCTAAGATACCTTTATGAATCCAAGGCTTTTGTTAGATGCTTGCATTTAGTGCTGACGAGAAAGTTGTTTCTTTGAAAAGAAGATGCAAAACATGCATTTTTTTATTTAGACCAATTGAATTTTTTAAAGTGTCCATTTTATGGAAATTCTGTATATGAGGAATGCCTTAAGGCTCGTTTGATGGTTGGGCACCGAATGATGGTGCTTGGTTGCAATATCGTTCTTATCAAATTCATTTCTCATTTCTCATCAAACTTTTGACATGTGGGCGTAGTGTTCCCCTCATAATGGGTTTTAAATGAGATGCTTTTGAGTTACTTTGTTGAGGTCTGGTTACGTGTTCCATAGCATCTTCAGATTTCTACTTCCAAAGAATTGCCTTGCTGATGATGGCTGCCAACTTCTTTGAGGATCTTTGTATGAAGCTTAGCTAAGAAACCATTGATTGGAAGGTGCTGTTGATTATCATGCCAATTTCCATATTATCCTTTGTCCAAGTTACACGGTGTGTGGTGCATGTGTGACATAGCTGAGTTAATGACAATGGCCTTGACTTTCTTTGGCAGCCTCTCATTGTAATATTGAAATTAGCTGGCGATTTCTTCGAAGAACTAATTTGACTTTACCTTTCTTTGCGTTTACATGATATGACATTGCTTTTTTGGTTCATGATCTTGTTCTTAGTTATCCTTGCAAGGTCTGTGCCCAATTTTTATGTGATTGGTTCATTGTCATAAGATGCATATTTTGTCTCTGCAGGCAACTCTTGCTGATTCATTTTTGGCAGATCTTGATGAGTTATCAGATAATGAAGATGATCTCCTTGTAAGTAACCTTTTATGTTGTTTCGATTTGGTCCATATAGATGGTTAACTTTGCATCATTATGTTCAGGCTTGGTGCCATTGGTTGTTCTTGGGTTTATTCTCTAGCATATTCCTGTCTATGGATAGATTCGATAAGAAT
Source organism: Brasenia schreberi (assembly GCA_036023115.1). NCBI lineage: Eukaryota > Viridiplantae > Streptophyta > Magnoliopsida > Nymphaeales > Cabombaceae > Brasenia > Brasenia schreberi. The sequence continues at coordinate 17,013,504 of JAYKKT010000058.1, read as the reverse complement.
CTATTACAATAGCATGAGACCTTTTAATATTGACTGTCAAACATGAATATGTTACTATTACTTTAAGAACGCTGCTGTGATGATACATAGGATTCAGTGCTAATGCATCTTAGTGGAATCCTCTAATTATCTTCACCGATCATTTGATTCAGGATGAAGAAAATGAGGGGGCTGGGGAGATGGAAGATGTTGATGGTGATATGGCTGATATTGAGGCCCTCAATTACGATGATCTGGATAGTGTTTCAAAATTACAAAAGTCACAACGCTATGCTGATATCATTCAGGTATATGGAATTCTTTCTTTGGCTTAGGTTTGTCCATCAGCTTGTCTGATATTGTAGAACAATGTTTTGCTATTCTGGTATGAATCTCGTTCTATTTTCAGTTTGGTGTCTCATGCATGCATCAGGAGAAATCCGTTGTGCAATAACAACAGCTAAGCCTTTTCCCATACTAGATGTTGTCAGCTAACTCTAACCCAGGAACAGACCATCAATATGGTTGGACTATGTGCTGCCTGAAGGATTCTTGAGTAGATAAACCATCACTGTTAGTTTGGATTGGCTTTGTCTGACTAGACTAGACCGTGGCAGAAATTAGTTTTCTCATAAGAAGCTGGTTCTACATCGTGACTTCAATTTATTACAGATCTACTTTGTGGAGCGCTCTTGATTAAACCATGTTTGCAAGGTTGTTTTAGATTAAAGGAGCAACATCGATGGTGGCAGTGACAATGACCTGCCAGGTTCTTTGCTGAAGAAAATTGTAGTCTTGAGTCAGATTATGGAAAACATTTTCTTGGTTCAATAATATATTATTGTCTTAGGGTATCTTTTGCTGTCTAGTAGACATGTTTCTTCATTTTATTCTTGCATTTACATGTTCCATGCCTTTGAAGAACCCTCTGTCCACTGTGAAAGGATTCATTTAAAACGTTGACCTGTTTATATGGACCCATTGCTAAGCTTTCCATTGCGAGACTTAATTGTTCTCTTTCATTCTTTTCTTTTGACAGACCCTGTCTGTGCACTGTGAAATGATTCCTTGAAAAACTTCAACTGTTTATATTGATCCATCCAGAACTTTTTGACTGTGAAGTGCAGTTATCTTTGTGTTTTTCAATAGTTCACTGTGAGCAACACTGTTGGCAAAATAGCCCTGTCAAAGAAGTCTGTTTAGTCCATATCAATTAGTGGATTGTGATGATTGATTGCCATCATGTTGCAGAAAGTTGAAGGTGCTTTGCAAAATGGATCCGATATGTCTGGTCATGCTGTAGTACTGGAGGATGACCCTGAATATCAGCTCATTGTTGACTGTAATGCTTTGTCTGTTGACATTGAGAATGAAATTGTTATCATTCATAATTTTATAAGAGACAATTACCGGTTGAAGTTTCCCGAGCTTGAGTCACTCGTACACCATCCAATTGATTATGCTAGGGTGGTGAAGAAAATTGGAAATGAAGTAGATCTAACGCTTGTTGATCTGGAAGGGCTTTTGCCTTCAGCAGTTATTATGGTTGTTTCAGTTACTGCATCAACTACAAGTGGCAAACCACTTCCTGAAGAGAACCTCAAAAAAACAGTTGATGCATGTGATCGAGCTCTTTCTTTGGATGAAGCAAGAAAGAAGGTTCTTGATTTCGTGGAGAGTAGAATGGGATACATAGCTCCAAATCTCTCTGCTATTGTTGGAAGTGCTGTTGCTGCTAAACTAATGGGAACTGCTGGTGGTCTGTCATCCTTGGCAAAAATGCCCGCTTGTAACGTTCAGCTTCTTGGGGCAAAGAGAAAGAACTTGGCTGGGTTTTCCACTGCAACTTCTCAGTTTCGTGTGGGCTATATTGAACAAACAGAGATAATACAAAGCACACCTCCATCTTTGAGGATGCGTGCATGCCGACTTGTAGCAGCAAAATCCACCCTTGCTGCACGAATAGATTCAACAAGGGGGGACCCAACTGGGAAGAAGGGGAGGGACTTGAGGGAGGAAATACACAAAAAAATTGAAAAATGGCAAGAGCCTCCACCTGCTAAGCAACCAAAACCTCTTCCAGTTCCCGATTCAGAACCTAAAAAGAAAAGGGGTGGTCGTCGTCTGAGAAAAATGAAAGAAAGGTTGTCCATTTGTTTCTTTGTTTCTCTTCTATTCTGTTATTAATTCTGTTTCTGTTTGAGTTGGGTATTCGTGGACTTTTTGCCCTTTTATATTAATATTGTGTTGCATGTTATTAGGTATGCGGTCACAGACATGAGGAAGCTTGCAAACAAAATGCTGTTTGGAGTGCCAGAGGAGAGTTCTTTAGGTAAACACCAACGTATATCATGATCAGTAGTATGGAAATTTTGGACACTCAGGCTTTGTCATCTGAGTTGATTGAGCCGTATTATGTTTCTATGCTTCATGTTGTAAGCTGATTCCACTTCTAGATTGCAACTTATTAGACAAGACAGTTTTTGATGGGAGATAGAGCCATTTTGGTTGCAAAACTGTATATTGAAAAAAGATATGAAAGAAACAGAAATGGTAGAGGATGTACCATTACTTTTTCTTTCTTGATTCGATAAAAAGAAAAGATAGAATTCTAACTATTTATTGAAAGAGGAACGGAGAAGCTCGTGCAAAACTTCCAAGATAAACTTCTAAAGGTAGCATTTGGGACTGTCTTCAATAACTTATCAAAGGGGAAAATGTTTCAAAACGTCATATAACTCTTGAATCTTTTCAGGCAATCAGTTTAAGAAAAGTTTTGGTGCTAATTATCCATCTTTGTATGATATGGTGAGAGAGATCAATACTAAACAGTAGAGGATGTAGGAAAAAACAGATGCAGATTTTTTCCTCAAATAAATGCAAGTTTCCTGATGTTTGTTTTATGTACTTGTTCTCATTCACGACCTAGCTACTGTTAAAGATTGGGAAAATTTTGCAAGTCCTACATGATATATGCTTCCCATTATGCAATATAAGCATACCTTGTTAAGGAGTTATATCCTAAAATAACTTCAAAATAAGGCGTTAAGAAAAATAAATAGAAATTATCTCACTAAAAGGCATACTTAAGCATTAAAATACAGCTCAAATAAGTAAATAATAGACTATTGAAACATGTTGAATAGTAACAAACATAGAAAAGTAGGAGAGTTCAACCATCTCAATCAACATAGTCAAGAGCTGCCTAATCTGTCTGTGTAGACGAAAGGAAAGACTTACCTTATCAGTCATGGCTATAAAAAGCTTCATTGGTTCTTCCCTGGGCAAGTTGTAGTTGGTGGTTCACATTGATAGATGAGTTCACCTAGGTTCCCTCTTACCGAAGGATTGTATTGTTTTCTTCTAAATAGTGTTGGTCTTGGTTACAATTTGAACGATATCTTGGCATTAATTTCTGTCATTTCTCACAGGTGATGGGCTTGGAGAAGGATACGGCATGCTAGGTCAAGCTGGTAGTGGTAAATTAAAAGTGTCAGCTGTCCAGAGCAAACTTGCTGCAAAAGTAGCTAAAAAGTACGGACGTGTCCATGCTCTTTTGCCTGAATCTTAAGAACTAAGAAATTGAGTCCTTATCCTTGTGTTCATGTGTTCTGCTAGTTTTCGTAAACACATCTTGATTGATTGGAGTATGCAAGTTGAAGGGGCATTATATTTTTCTCTTTCAGGTTTAAGGAGAAGCGTTACGGGAGCAGCGGTGCTACATCAGGATTGACTTCAAGTCTGGCATTCACTCCTGTGCAGGTGAGTAATGCCGTTCTGATTGTGCTACAATAGTTTTGACTTCAAGTCTTACATATTTGATTACCAAAGTTGAATGATAGAGACTATGAATATAGACATGCAACGCCCAGCAAATATTATCCCATTCATGATGATCAGACGTTTAAAAGGATGAGGAACAATAACTTGATATGATTCAAGTTAAATAGTGGCTTTACTGCTTGACACTAAAGGAAGATGTTACTTATGAACCATAGACAACCAAAAGTTGAAACAAACGTAAGCGATTTCAGCTGCAGTCTCTCGTCCATGCTGTGACTCTTCACTTCCATTTTGCTATGGTTGTTGGTCATGGTTAGGGCCCTTTGCCCAAATTACTCATTGTCAAAGAATCGCATGTGCATGCATGACATGTGTCACAAAAATCTGTCCCTCCTTTTTGTGAACATGAAAAGCTTTGATCTGTGATGTGTCGACAATCACGAGGGTCTTGCTCAGGTTCGAAACCTCTGACCCAAACATAACATACCCAAATGTTGAGGCACAGATTGAACCTCTTGATCACGCTTGTGCACAAGGAGTGTGTATATATCTGTACGTTGGTCTCATGCTTGCAAACTGACTCTTACATTGTCTTCTGGAAGGGAATTGAGCTGACAAATCCACAGGCATATGCTAATCAGCTCGGGAGTGGAACTCAGAGTACCTACTTCTCCGAGATAGGGACATTCTCTAAAATCAAGAAGACATAGAGACTTCAATGTGGTTTGGAACTAGTAGAATTGTAATGTGCTCTGTACTTGCTAGTGAGCATGTGCAATCTATGCTTTCTTCTTTTTCATAGAGACTTCAATGTAGTTTGAAACAGGTGGTGAGACTTGTGCAATCCAAGCAATGCAAAAGCTTGTGGCTCGGGCTAGGGGTGCACAGGCTGGCTCAGTTGTCTATTCCCAGCCAGTCACGTAACCAGTTCTAGGTGGGCCTTTGACAGGACTGAGCTTTGTTGAAAGACCAGGCTGAAAATTGTCTAGCTAGGCCCCATCACTCCTGTTATGGACAGGTCTAGACAGGCCATCGCGGTGTATTTTCAGCTTTTGTAGTTTCATGTAAATACCAGATACCAGAAGTATGTTAAAGTAAAAACTGTCATGTAAGTTGAATAACAATATTAACAATCGCTAAATGCTGAATGCCGAGAAAGGCTGAATTGCCGAATTGCAGGTGACATTCCTTGCCGAATATTGAATACCAGTAGATGCTAAATATTGAATCCCACTTGTCACAATAAGGAGCTTAAGTCATCCCCGTTGCTCACGAGCTGATCAGGATTGTTTTGTTGATAAGTCGAGCGCTACTCAATCTTATCGAGCTAAAGTCAGGTTCAGTTCGGGCTTGAGTTGCTTGCAAGTTGTGCCTCAGGTCACAACCACTTGACTTGAGTTGCTGGCTGGTTCGTTTGGTTTTCTAGGCACTAGTTCGGTTAGTACCCTATTACATAAAATTGAGTGATGGAAGGCACACTCCATAATCGAGAGACATAGCATAATACTACACGAATTACCTGTGTGCTCTTGGGATCACCGGGTAAAATAATCCTTTATGTGATGGAGGGCTTTCTCGAGGACGATTTGAGCTTGAGCTAAGAAATCTTAATTAAGCTGGGCCAAGCTTGCTACGCTCGAGCTCGACTGGGACCATAACATTTATGTGATGAACCAAACTGTTCTTTCCATGGCATTTAAGATCAGAAAATAACAACAGAGTCGATTAAAAAAAAAGTAGTTTATTTGCTTGATCACTTGAAATGTAGATGGAACAACTTTCTCTCTTTATTATTTGATCCTTTGTTTCCTTTATGGGTTCAATATGTCTTGTCGAAAGGCTTGCACGTCCTTAGATATTCTCAACATTTCATTACTTATGAAGCAAATGTTTCTACAAGAATGCAAGGCACTCACATCTATTCTTTGAAATGCAAATCGACCAAGTGCATTAAGCTCAATCGGCAGGGAGGCTTCTCTGACACCATTGCTGCTGGTGTGAGTTCGACTCCTGGACAGGTTCATGTATGTGTTGTGTGCTAGCTTGGGCCTCTGTAACCAAAAGAAAAAGACTAACACAAAAGGAAACGGTCATATATCAAACCCTTTTACAAGTTCTCCATAAGTGTTTGTTGAAATTCGGTTACACTCCATCATGAATTTCGCCTAGATCATGTTATGTATTGTATCTCTCTCTCTCTCTCTTTCATTTTCTGTTTGGTCATTTGTCTTCTTTTCCTTCTCTCTTTCTTTCATCTTCTATTCTTTGTGGGTATTGTTTTTTGACTTTGTCGTCCTTTCCTCTGTTTCTTCTTCTCTAAGAGATGTACAATGAATAACAACATCTAACAGAAAAGATTAAGCTTATGCTTCTTTACAGAAATGTTCGTTGCACAGGATGATATTGCCATGCTAAGCGACAAGAGGATAAATATACACAACCTTTTAGACAATAAAATACCAAAATATAAAAGAAATAAAGCACTGAAATCCTCTTAAGTTGGTAATAAAATTAGACTCCTGATACTTTTATTTTATGTAATGATCATCAGTATGATAATAAAAAATTTGGTTCATCGTATAAATATTTGTTTATTGTTATGTATTGATTAGATATCAATTTAAAATTTTCGTATGTTAGTTTATCATCTATATTTTAAACATTTAAATGTGTTCTGCTAATTCAACATTTATTGTATGTTTTGAACATTTTGTTGTGTTTAAGTTGTACCTTTCTCGCCGACCCTATATTTTTTTTGTAATGCCAAATATTGTCATTAAAATAATCATGACAAATGCCACAGGAAACGCCTGACAACCATTTCATCATCGTCGAAGGAAATTATTCGCCATTCAGGTATGTCAATTTTTGACATTCAGTGCCAAATGTGACATTATTGAATTTGACATTCGGCATTCAGCATTCAGTCTTTGCAAAATTTGGTATTTGATGCCAAATGTGACATGAAATTAGACATTTGCCAACACTGAGTTCATCGACGAAATATTACATATGATATTCGGCCTCTGCCCACATTCAACATTATGCTATGATCGAGTGTCAATGTAAATCGACTTTCAACATTCAACCTCTATCAGCATTCGACTTTGAACATCTGAATATAGGTGTTTTGCTGAGGATGAATCCATAAAAAATATTTCTTCTTTCTTTCTTATTTTTTGGTGTTTTAAAACCAATATTCTGAAATCGGTCAAGTAGAGAGAAAAAAGAACACGAATGGATATCACATAGGAGGAGGAGAAGAAGAAGAAGTCTAAAGAAAAGAACCAATAAAAGAGAAGAGAATACTGAAAAAATCAGGAGAGGAAAGAAGAAAAAGGAAAACGAAAGAAGAAAAAAGGAAGATGAAGAATCAAGAAAAAGAACTTGTACGGGTTGATTCTTTCAAATATTTTGAGATTTTTTAAGGTTTGTATTGTTTTTTTGTATTTTATTGTTTTTGTGATTGTTTCACGATTTTGGATTGAACGACGATGTTGTTCCGTCATGTGGCAAAAACCATTTCTACCATGATCGCCAACCAACTAGCTATCATTCGAGATCAGGATTTACTTATTGCAGAAGCAACCGTCCAAATGACATTCTAGCAAGCACCAAAGTTCGACACTTATACAGGAAGCCAAAATATCTCAAGAACATGTGTAGCTAGAGAACGTGATTTACAATACGAATGAGTCAATATCACTCGATGATCACTTGGGTTTTTAGTCCTAGTTTTGTTTTTTCAAACGACAACTACTACCCAACCTTATGTTACCTCGACACCGTCTAATACGTTAAGGGGTGCATAGCAAATGTTGGGAGGCATGTATCTAGGATCTCACCCTATGGTGCCTCTTATTGTTATGAGCTTCATGACTTACCAAGCGAGAGTGGGTTTTTCACTGACTGCCCAGTTAGTAGACTTTTGGCTACCATAACCTGAAGTTCAGCCGTTTCAACCTTATCAATCCCCCTTCCGACCAACATACCATTGGTTTGCATTCGGCAATCAAATGCCAAATCAACCCTTGGAGTTAGATGATGTCCCGATGAACCACGATGGAGTCATTGACTTGGTTCGGAACATGTGATTTAGAATTTTCAATTAGTTTGATAAAAATCTTGTAGAATTTGTAATGGTGGTGCATTATGATTGGTTTGGCTAATAAGCTGTTGAATTACCTTGATTTTTATTGAGAGTTTGATAAATATTTGTGAAGATCTGTAATATGTGTGAGTATGTTCAAATGATTGTATTTGATCTCAGAAGTTGCTTTTAGGACGTCATCCCCCATTTGGCTGGTGGGTAGGTAATTCAGCATGGCCATTTGCTCTCAATTTGAGACATTATTTAAGGGATAGCTCGTGGCATGGATTTTATTCTTTTCTTTTATTCATATTTATAAAATTAAATTTAAAATTTACAATTGAAAGTATAAAAAGAAATTTACTATTTATGGTTTATTATATTAAAGAAATTTATTGGTTGAGACCGTACAAGCCACTGCGTGTGGTGTAAATGACTACACATGAGAATGTATAATGGTGGGGTAAAGCTGAGGTTGTTGCGGTTAAAGAGGGAATTTTTGTTTTAAGGCATGTGTATTTTATATATGATGTATGATTCCTATTTATGTTGGTATTTTGCTTATAGAATTTAAATATTAATGGTTTTGTCGGTTCGTGTATTGTATTTGAATTTGAAAAGAAAGTAAATTAACGGATTTGTCTTTTCTCTTGTGTTTGAGTAGTTATAGCATATTAATGTACAAATGAGGGTACTTGTGATTTAGAAAAAAAATATATTTTGAGAATCGTTAAGTTTGCTGTGACGGAATCATTATGTGGATGTCTATAATCGTGGTGGCTGAATTTTGGTAAGTCTTTCGATTTGTACTAGTTTGTATCGTTTTGGTGAATTGAAAATCTACGAGTTATATAAAGTTTAGAAATCACAAAATAGCAAATGTAATTAGCTAGGTGTGTAGGCCATTAGGGGTAGTTGAGTAATTTGTAAATTGAGTTTTCATACGAATACTATTGTATTGTATGGAACTTTATTAGCGTTGATGACATAGAAACAAAAATTTGGTGCTTTAGTTGACTGTGTGCAAAGTTAAATCAAATCAAAGTTCGATGACTAAATTTACTTAAAAGGGATAGGGTTTGGGTAAGGCCCAAATTTGCATTTAAACTGAAACCAAATATTAAAAAAGAAAAATAAAAACTCGATTTTTTAAAATAAGAAAACCCTATGAGGTGTTCTTTATGGCTTCAAAAGCCACAAGACAAATTTAAGGAGGTCCAAAAAAGAGCGGTTTTGTTCCTCATTAGTCCTCGAGCCTAGAGGAGCTAAAAAAAATGGCGACCAATCACGAGACGATCATAATGTGCAGCCTTTCTTCTAAGTTATATATCCTTATTTATTTATTCGACAATGTCAAGAGTATAACCGAACCCGTAGACTACTTATTTGAACCGTATCATGACCAAGATTGATCGGATATTTTATTGGAAGCCCCTAAGTGTTATTGGTATTCTTTTACCATTTCGCTCTTGGTGGCTTTTCCAACCACAAGAGGACTGATCTCTTGGTATCAAAGTGTAGAGTGCCTTGAGAACCTCCCATCAACTATATGCCACCCCTTGATATAGCCAGAATCGGCTGGATTTTACCATGAAAATCACTTGCTCCGTTGGTGAGTCAACTTGGGTCAGGTCGGGCCAGATCCTTTGAGCATCCATTTTTACAATTTCCGTGATTATGGAACGGATTTTAGACCATTTGAACTCATAGCTAAGTAATCTATAGTTCTATTTGCCGTGGCTGAATTAATATAGATTTACTGAAAAGATTGGATCTAGGTGCTTTTAGTAGGATCCAGTTTGAGTGTTGTGGAGATTTCAGAGTTGTTTGAACTCTGATTAAGGCAGTGCTTGAGTCGATAGGCTACAAACTAATGTTGATTTATGCTTAATTAGAAATTAAATGAGATGACTTGAAGGCATTACTTGTGGATAATTGCTTCTTTAAATGGATTTGGATATGGACTTGTTCTCTAGTTGAGGCGGGAGATACACTTTCTCAACAATTATTTTGAGATGTTAATGTGCAAGTTTTACTGCTTTGATAAATGCTAAGTTGTTTGTGATATCTAAGGATAATTTTCTTTCCGATGTGCACGTTGTATAAGAGTTGTACCTCCTTGTGCTAGTTGTTATGTAGGTGTTTTGAGTTAAGATGCTAAAGATGAACTTGTTTTACTATGAGAACGTTGTTCAATAGACACTCTTGTGAATTTTAAATGAGTTAATATGAATGATAAAGAGGTCAGGAACTTAATTGTGTAAAATTATTAGTTACATATACTTGTTCTGTAGGGTCTCTAGATATTTGGTTGCCTCGAACATTTAATGAAGAGAGTGAAAGGTGGGCTCCTTGGTATCAAGGGACTGTTGGTGAGATTCGAATGACTTGTGAAGCTTTGCTTGTGGACATAATTATCAAAAAAGTAAGCCAAGGAAATATGCGTGTTGAGTGTCATGGCACGTGGATGCGCATATTTGTGTGGTTTATACTCGATTATAAAGTTCGTGGTACTCATATTTCTTGATATTTTCTTGTTAGTATTCTTTTTCGTTTCGCTCTTCTTCCTTCTCATCATTCTCTCGGCTTCCTTTGTCCACCTACTGTTCGTCCATCGATCTCTTTCTTCTCTTCTTTTTTCCCCCTTATCTCACAAAGGAACAGTAAGTTGCTGCCTCGATAGACAAACTACTACATAACGTAATAGGAAGCATGAACTGGTCCGTCCGTCGCATTTTTAGTCTACGGAGTGTCCGGCATTTTGCATAAAGGTTGGGTTTCAATGGTTATTAAGCTGTGGTAATTAATTTGGAAATCAACAACTCTTCACCATAGGACGAGTTTTCATAAATCAGACAAGTACATTTAGAATCTGGTTTATTCTCGTAAGTTAACAAGTTTTCTAATATCACTGATCAGTTTATATGAAGGGATCACCCCCTTTATTGATATAACTTGACAATTAAATATGTGACTTGTTATTCTTTCTATAAACTCTGATTCCTAAAGAGCTGAACCTAAGCGTCGGACGCCACCTTTTGACGCATCTCTTTGACCGGTTGTATCGAATTTAGAGCTGTTTTCCGAAGTGACGCCAAAAAGACTAAAGAAACAAGTTGTTTGGGAATGATCTAGTCATTTGAGGGCCCAGC